>VANL01000024.1:0-112355 GCA_006352455.1 Brachionus sp. 'Tiscar' | reverse complement strand
TCATCTAAGCCGTAATTATCAAAATCCCCAGTCGAAACTGGTCCCCCATTTTTTTAATGAAAGGGGTTTAAAACATGTGCCCCGTACTACAAATTACTTTATAAAATTGTAATTTAGCCTTAAAATATTTGTATGAAGAAGAGAAAGGTTATTTAAGTTTTCACAAATCACAAAATTTTTTAGAAATAATTTTTTTTTATTTTTGTACCTGGCCCCCACAAACAAAAAGCTGGCTACCACAAAAAAAAATTGCATGCAAAATTTTTTTCATAAATTTTCTTAACTTTCCAACGAAAATCAAAAGTAACTAGATACACTTATGAGTTCAATGACTTAAAAATTATATGTAAATAATGTGATATGCATGAATTTTACAAACGTAGTTTTTGACGTGATTCTAGAATTCATCGAAAATGCTTAAAAAATACATGCCTCTGTATTCTAAAATATGTATACAGTATTGCATAAAATTTTAGACGCAGTATTTTTTTTTCATATGTTTATTTAATAGGACAATTAAATTTTGTTATTATTTAAAAATCGATTTTTAATCAAACTAACTCGGGTCACAAATTATGTGAACAATCGACTCAAGACGACTTGGTGAACTAAGATGCTTACCAAAGCCATGTTTACAAAAAATTCCGAATTTTTTGTAAACAAATAATTAAAAAAAAATTAATGGCATTAATTTTTTTTTAATTATTTGAACAAAACTTTTTTTTTGCTGAATAAATTCAAAGCTTGTCGGATTAGAATAAAAATTTCAGTTTATATGTTTTTTTACATGTGAAGTTTTATGCCTCTTGAATTTTTTATAAATTCGCCACACAATTCACATAGTACAGGATTAATGTGTTGGCTTACAGCTTTATTAACAACATTTAATGTTTCTTTTGAAATAATATTATCCAAAGTTGCTACTTTATGGTAGTTTAGACTTTTGGTTAGCATATCTTTTTACTTTTTTAGTTTATTTTATTTTTTACGAAAAATTCACGGTTTTATTTAAAAATTCAGCAAATTTTATATTTTAAAGTTTCAAGCTATTAATATGTTTAACACATTGAATGGTAAAAGGAAAATAGTCTTTCTTTTTATTATGGTGTGCACAATTAAAATTTAATTTTGGTCACATATTTGGTGAACATAGTTATAATAAACTATAATGTTCACCAAGTCGTCTTGAGTCGATTTTTCACATAGTCGACCAGAACACACTAACTCTTTATTTATTTTTATTTATTTATTTGTTTTCTGTACCAAGCTATAGCTCCTTGAGATTAAAAAAAATAAAATAATAAAATGAATAAAATAAAATAAAGTTAGATAACATAAAATAAATTTTAAAAAAAATAAAAGTAAAAGTATAATAAAATAAAATAAAATAGTTTAAAATAGAGGAAAATTAAAATTAGCTTTATACAAATACAGAGTTACGTGATTCATATTTTTAAGTGTTTGATTGTTCAGGGAAAAAAGAAGAAATAGTAAGGTAGCTAACTCTGTTCTTCAAGTTGATAACTCATAATTTTAGACACACTTCATTAATCTTTAATTAAAAATTAATGAATTAACTTAAATTGATTTCTAAATATCTTTTAGAAATCTATTTTTGCAATAAGTGTTAAATTCATATATGAAACATCGCTATAAAACTTTCGGTTAAATGTCTGTTATTAATATCATAAATATTTAAGCATATTTCCTCTTTCAAAAAAACGATTTTTTTTTATTATTATATATTTTTAATTTTATTTTATTTTATTTAACTTTATTATATTTTTATTTTATTTTTTATATATTTTTTTTTTTTTTCTCTGAAGGAGCTAACGCTCGATACAGATTTACAAATAAATAAATAAATAAACCATGTATTACCTGTCAGTTTCTTTTTCAAAATACCTAATTTTAATTTTCTTCTATTTCAATTTATTTTATTTTTATTATACTTTTGATTACTTTTATTTTATGTTATATATTTAAAACATTATTTAGAAACTGTTCTTGTTTCAAATTTATAAACTTTTTTTAATAAAATTAAACTTTCTTATTTAATTATCAACTCAAAAATTAATAATTTAAGAAATAAAGAAATTTTTAATTATTTGAAATAATTTTTTGAAAAATATTTTCTAATTGTCCCTTAATTTTCAAGAATTTTTCATTTTTAGTATCAAATTGAATTCTTTTTTAAAATACTCTAAATACTTTGCTTATTTTGAATGATTTTTAGTCATTATTTTTGATAAATATTTAAAAAAATATATTTTTCATTACCTAATAGTATTTTTTGGCTATCTAAGTATTCACAACTTGTAATTGGTCCTTTGTAAAAAACTGGAATAACATGACTATCCATATTGACTTATACGAATATATCGATAAAATTAAAAAATTTCAATTATATTCATTATTTATCTGGCTTGTTATTCCAGATTAATAAAATCGATCTCAAGTTTTTAAATAAATTTTATTTTAATATTAAAAAATTTAGTTTTAATCATGGAAAATAACTAAAACTGTCATGCGAATTAATACGAATGCTAAAGCTATTATTTAAAAAGCAAGAAAATGGAAAATCATGTCCTATTTCTCTTAGTAGTGACAAACTCTCTTTTTCGGGTAGTTTTTGAAATTCTTTTTTATCCTTGCAGTAGTTCTCGTACTCTTGGACTTGTTGAGCTTCTTTTTTAAGCAAATATTTCCTAAATTCTTCATATTCCTGATTCAAAGTTTTAAAATCACTGCGTTTATCAAAGTCACCAAATGAATATCGGCCAAATTTCAAATCAACATAGCGATCAATTAATGTTGGCAAAAATTCTGAATCGTCTTTTTCAATTCTGAGTGCTTGACAGCATTCCAAACTAGCTCCATCAATTGGATGCGCCTCTGTATTGAAGAAAAAAAAACCAGTCTCTATAACACACTCACCTAAACATAAATTTAAGAAAACTTAAGCAAATATTTATTTTCAACCTCTATTATTTTTAATTATTTTAAAATCACTAGATGATATATCATTGTGTAGAAAATTTTCTCGATCAAAAATTAGATACAAATATTTTAATGTTTCTGCTAGAAAAAACGATTCCATTCTATCATCAAGCTTATGATCTTTCACATCTTTGATCTAAATAACTTATTATACTAATAGAACTTGATTTTTATTGAAATAAATCACAAAAAAATCTTACTGTGGCAAATCCGCAGTTAAGCCGGCTTATTCTCTCAATCGATTCAAGATAATCGATCGCCATTTCAACATATTTGAGGTCGTAGCTATGTGCTTCGATAATATACATTAGAGATTCGATTAATTCAGGCCTCAGCGGATACGCTTCGCGATTATTGTGGATGGTATTCGTTTGTATATTCAGAAATTCAGGGAGTCCTTGTTTTATTTGGATTAAATGACAATTTTAATTTAAAATAAGCAATTCAAACCTCCATATTGACGCCAAATAGTATGATAATTATCAACTAATTTTGTTGCTTGCTCCAAATTACCTACAAGTACTAGAACTCCTGGATAGAATGCTTCTAGTGATGAAAATAGCGGCAGTGTCTTTTTTCCTGAGTTCATGTTGGCCCAAAAATACCAGTTATCATGAAACAAGTACTTATCTATTGCTCGTTGAAAGGCTCGAAATTGTTCAATCAACTCTGGTTTATTTAGCATTATGCCACCTTTAACTAGATACTCAAAATAGGAATCAACTCCACTTCCGATCGTAGCATCAACCCCTGTCCATTGACCTGTGACCGTATTTATATGATTGCCGACTAGATTTATTGAAGATCGATGATCCCATAAAGCGTTCATTGCTCTCATTGCTACTTTTTCATACTTTTCATCTCCAGTTAGCCTCGATAGAGCTGAAAATTCAATAAGAAATGTGCCTACTCCAGCAACGCTTAAACAATCATTATCTAATTATTTTTAATTTGTTTTTTTTTCTAATTTATTACCAAGTAATTGGAGTTTCACCTTTTGGTACACCATATTTTAAATTCACTGTTCCATAGGGCATACCAGTTGGAGTATCAAAGGCTTGATAGAAAAAAAACAATTAAACACGAAATTTAATCGAACTTAAACGAAAATTAAATAGCGTGCTTAAACTAATTAAAAAAAATTATCTAAAAAGCTAGTAAACTTAAGCTATTTAACATACAAAAATTTTTAAATATTAAAAAATTTTTAAGTAAATTTAAAAAATTTTTTTTTTTCTTTTATTATAATTTAGCTAATTGTTAATTTATTTTTAAACTAATTAGTCATGTCGAATTGAAAAAAAAATTATTCAGATATTCAATAGATTAAATGTCACTTTTTTAAAATAAAATTAAAAAAATAATTAGTTAATTTAACTTATCAAATTTAAAATAAAAAATCTAGTTTTTAGTTTTTGTTTGGATTTTAACTTACCAGGCAAAATTTTTTCTGCTGCTTTTATTGCTAGTCGTAATAGAGGTCCATCACAAGGCCATTGAGGATCTAAATTTTTGTTCTGTGTAACATCAAGTTGATTGCTATTTTTTTCCATATAAAGTCGATAAGATAATAAATGAGCTGAAATAAGACCGCCAATTACTATAAAAATCAATGTAATCTCTAAATTATTAACTAAATAATTAAATATTTACCTCTGATATTTGTTTCAAAAACGGAAACATTGATATCTTTGTCAAAACTAATAGTTTTTTCAAGTAAATCAGAGACCCTTTCGAATTCAGTTCTATTCCCAAGAATTATAAGCATATCAAGCGCATCAATTAAAGTCAAAGAATAGCTTAGAATAAATATTCATTAGCAAAATGAAATTTTACTTCCTAAATGAGAATACCTGCCCCAAGTGTCAAATCCTTGACAACTTATTGGCTTCAATTCATCATATGGATATGCATTATAGATGTAGCTATTGTATGCATGATAAAACATTTCTTTAACTTTCTCTCTTAAAACAGACTTTTAATTAAATAAGTTATAATAAAATTCAAAATCACTTGTATTTTTCTAATAATAAAGATTTATTTTCATGATCGAAAATTTTTTGTTCCGAACAAAATGCATATAAAACAGAGACTAGAATTATTAAAATAGTAAAATAGCATTGGTTCATTTTTTTTCAAACATTAATAGTTAAAAAATAACAAATTTTCAAAAATTTTCTTTGTCGTTTCAAAAAAATTAAATATTATAATTTTAAGAATATTTTTTAAAATCGAATTTTAGGACTAAGTTTACATTTGTAGTATTTTTTTAAATTAAAAAAATTATAAATATCTATAAATATTATATGTTTATACTTTTTGATCTGAAGAGTTTTTACAATTATAAATTCGACATAGTTGAGTTGCTTGGGAAAAAAGTTTCAGAGTGAAACTTGAGTAGCCAAAAAAAAGTACAGCTTAATAGGTGTCCTTTTTATTTAGATTTAATTGATATTTAAAAAAATTCACCTGTCCCGTAACTTGAAATTTAATTAATTTAAAATTTTATCCAAATCGAGAAATAAAGTACAAAATAATTGACTTTTTATTTAGCTTAAAAGACTTTTTTTTATAAATTATATGAAATTTTTCTGTATTTAGAAAGAATTTTTATTTTTTTAATATTGAATCTAAAAAAGTCTAAAAACTTGTTCATTTTACTGTGACTTAATGTAGTCAACTGAATATTTAATCATCAAAGCTTTAGGATTCGAAAAAAGTCAATTTATTTTAAGCTCCACGGTTAAGTCAAAACTTTTCATTTAACTTTTTCTAGAATTTCAATTCATTATTACGACTTTGAAAAGAACTAAAAACATTTATGCTTAAAGAAAAAAATGTTATTTTATAATAAATAACCAAGAAGAAAATAAAAATCATAATTTGAGGCATCGATTCTACTAAGATGTTTAAAGCGATAATTCTAAGAGGCAAGTCAGAACTTTGAGACTAAAATTTAACTTTAGCCTAAGTCTTAATCTTTTTTTTTTACATATGTTATTTGCTAAATTGAATTCTAATGAACCCAATAAAATTTATTAAAATTTGATTTTTATTCAAATTCAAAAAAATTACTTTACAACTATTGGAAAAGTACTAATTTTTCGATTTTATAGACTTGGTGGTAGTAGAAACCCCTTCAGTAATAAAAAAAACAGTGTTAATGAGTTACAACTTTTAATTCTAATGCAATTATTTAATAATAATTAAGTTCAAATTAAGAAAAGTTTTCAAAAGTTGGATAATATTAGATTGCCTTTAAAAAATTCTAGACACATAAAGAAAATTAAATTGATCAAAACCAAGCAGGTACATGCTTTGATTAAAATCGTGTAGCAAACATCTTATAATATGTATGAGATTATAATTCACTACCATTTAAGATTCACCATCTGTGTCTAGCATTGATATTTTATTATATATAAATGATCTCAATTTTTTAATAGTGCGGGGTACCGTAAGTGGCGGCCATTAGACCGCCAAAAGTTGATGCTGGCCGTTTTTATAGCCAGTTATAGTGGCTAATTAATTTTCAATTAAATAGTTTTTTAGAAAAAATCTTTGGCGGTTTAGTGGCCCCCACACTACCAAAAACTTTTTTTCAGAGGCTTTTAAGCTTATTATATAAAACTAGTTATTTTTTGCAATTTTTTTAAAACTATTTCCCATTTGGCAAGTTATCAGTTATATCAAATTTAATTTAAAAAATGTCAAAAATAAATGAAAAATTAACTATCTAATGAAATATTATTCAAATTTTTTAAAAATTAAAAAAAAGCTTTTTATTTTAGCCAAAAAGAAAGCATTTATTTTATTAATTATGCTCGAGCGAACATAAAATTGATTTGCCTTTTGATTTAATTAGATACAAGACTGATAAAAATAAAATAAAATATTTTATTTAAATAAATATTTTTATGGTTTTAAATTAAAGATTTATTTGTAAATAAAAAAATAGTTAGTTGATAGATAAAAAGCTTTTTCTGGTTTGTTTTATAAACTTAATCTAATTTAATGAAGTTAAATTGAAATTTTTAACTAAAGTGAATTTTCCGTGGTTTGTTGTGGGGCCTTAAATTGACTTGGTTTACGCGGAGGCTTATAATTAAATGTTCGACTTGCAAGTAGTTTTTCCACCATGTTTTGATCATCTTGTTTTTCATCATCATTTAGTTTAAAGTTTTGATTACTTTGGCTCATTGTTACAAAAATGAAAAAAGTATTTTTTCAATCAATTATATACTTTTCTTAATTTAAATAAATTTGTTATTAAAATTATACACAATTAAATAGTTTTTTTAGTAGATAAAATTTTTATTTGTGCAAAATGTCCCAATTTGAATATTTTTGTCAAATTATCTAATCAAACAGCAAATTTTTGGCATTTTTTTACCAAACATTTAATTACCTTGTAACAAATTAGGTTTCTCTCAAATTCTTGACAAACTATGTTCAAATTATAAAATCGTTTTATGATGGAAAATTTATCAGAAAAAATTCATTCCAAGCTATTTTTTAGTTGAAGCCTAATTATTTAGTTATGAAGCTTACAGGGCCTCCTAAGTTAAATTTAATTAAAAAGCTTAGTTTATTAGCTAAAAATCTAGGTTGTTGTTTTTAGATGAGTTTATGAACAAAACAAATAATATATACAAATTAATAATATGTTCCGAGGAAACTAGCAAGCGTGATAGGTTTTTAAAAGATTTAGAAATCAATATTAATAAACAAATTAATATTTTTAATGCAAAAATTCTCTGGGTCATTTTTTAATTAGCTTATTAAAAAAATTTTAGCTCGAAAATTACATTTAGCCAAACAATA
Source organism: Brachionus sp. 'Tiscar' (assembly GCA_006352455.1). Lineage (NCBI taxonomy): Eukaryota > Metazoa > Rotifera > Eurotatoria > Ploima > Brachionidae > Brachionus > Brachionus sp. 'Tiscar'. The sequence continues at coordinate 104,531 of VANL01000024.1, read as the reverse complement.
GCCAAGTTAACTCTTGCTAAGGCTAGCGTGTGCTCACAACAAATAAATAACTAAATTATTTTTTTAACGAATTTAAAAAAAAAAACATGGTCTCGAAAATAACAAACAAATTTTCATTAATATAAATTTCAATCTTTAAAATATCAAATGAGTGACAATGGCTTTTTTTTTAAAAGTCACTTTTGTCTAAAAATATTTAGGTATTTCTCTCATTGTTCATAACTAATTTATTTCCGAAAATATTAGTTTGTAAATTTTAATTAATTGGATCGAGCAACGCATCAAAAGCTCAAATACAACTCTGTTTAAAAAGCCTATATCAAAAATCTATAGATGCTAAAATTTTATTTAGTTAAATTTTAGATTTATTTGTTTTATAAATAAAATATGCATTCAACTTTGCCAATAGTAGACATCAAAAACGTTTCATTTATAGGTAATGCAAAAATTTAAAAGAATTTAAATAATCAAAATTAACTTTTTTCTAGTGAATACGAAAAAATGCGGTAGAGGAAGTGTAAAATGTAGAGCAACATACACTGATGGACATGAAGCAGCTGTAATTCATGAAAAATTAGAAGAATACATTTTTAGAATAAAAATATTACCATCGAAAACAGGACCACTACATCTTAATATATGCTATGTACCTCCACCTACTGTTTCTTCTAGTCTAAGATACAGGTTGTAAATTCAATGTTTCATTATTGTACATATATTCGTTTAAAAGATCGATTTAAATAATTGTCTGGTCATTGAAAATTTTCTTTTAATTAAAATTTTTTTGTAAAAATTTTTATTTAATAAATAATCGAAATTTTTCGAAAAAATATTTTATAATTATTAATATATTAATTTTTAATTGATCAAATAAAATTAGAAAAAATTTAAAATTTAGTAAAAAATTTAAAATTATAAGTATAAATATTAAGATTTAACACCATTTGTAAGGAATTATACGTGGTCTGTCAGCACCTTCCTTAATTAACGGCTTATGAAAGTCTTTACCAGGCTTTAAATGTTGGGAGGTCCAGCATGTTTCACAATAATATTGCAGACAAGAAATATTGGCGCAAAAAAATGACGCATTTCGACCATTACACTTGGATCCTTGGCAAAAGTCACAAATCTGGTCATCTAAAACATATGGCTTTACCTCAGCCTTAAAATAAGAATTAAAATTTTTTTGTGCTGTTAATGGTAATTTTTACTCTTTTTTCTGTATCTGAATGCTGGAGATTAACAAATCGAGCGCTTATTGCTGAAACAAAACTGTTATGGTTAGAAAAAGAGACCCTTCCTGCACCTTTAGGATATTTTAGTTCTGGATCTATATCTATTCCTGCATAGCTAACACCACCATAAAGACTATTCATTATAGTCGCTAATTCACCTATTAAAAAATTCTAGAATTTGATTTTTCTTTAATACTAAAATGAAATGCATACTTGCTTTTAAAGGTCTAGGTACTCCTCCAACAAAGATTGTTTTTCTTGGATCAACCGGCTGTGAATTATCCATCAAATAGTCTGCATCAGTCAAGCACCATGGCCTAACTTGGACCTAAAGTCAGATTTGACTTAACTATTAGTAAAATAAAATTAAAAAAACTTACAGCTTTGTCTTTACAGCTAGGACTAGATATGTAAATGTAATATTTATCCTTGTCAATAACGCAATAATTGATGAGATCTTGAACACTGTTTTCTTTTTCGAAGATTAGAAACGCATATCCTTTAGGAGGAAATGAAGATTTTGAATCTGATTTGTGTGGCCAATCGACTATCAAATGTCCGTAACGACGAAAATGCAAAGCAATATCATCTTTAAAAAATTCTATTAATTTAACTTTTTGATTATGGATTTAGAATATTTACTTTCAGATATGTCAGGCGGCAAACCGCCTATAAAAACCTTTCTTGAATATTTAGCACTAGAAGTCTGGTAATGTATTCCATTAAACAAAGAAAATGGATTGTTTTGTTTCAATTTTATGGGCTGTTGAATTCCTGTTAAAGGTCGTTTAAAGTTCACAGGGAGTTGTAGCATGTAATTCTGATTTTGATATTCTTGGCTATTTAGATGAATGGTATCATTGAATAAAGGAGTGTATTCTGGAATGCTTGGTTGAAAAAATTGAAATTGATAAGAGGTTATCATTTGCTGTTGTTGTTCTGACCAGGAGGACAAAGAGGAAGACCAGGAATTTAGAGATGATATAGATTTTGAATTCATTTTTTTTTGATAAAAATAGAAAAGAAAACACTTCCGAAAAATTAAATAAAGATAATTTTTCATCAAATTTTTCAATTTAACTTTTTGCATTTGCGAGCCAAATTTATTTATTTAAGAGCCAAAAATATTAATATTTGGCGCTTTTCAACCCAGTTAGTCATTCAACGGGAAATAGCAATTCTACAAATCAATAATAATACATTAAAAATAAAAATACAGTAATTAATCAAATCGCTGAAATATAGCAAAAATTTCAATTTATATTCTCATGTGAAGTTTTCCTAAAGGTTGGGCAAGCTTTTTGATTAATCAAAATTTGTCTCATAGAAAACATTTTTCGCTTTGGCCTTTTTGATAAATTTTTTTTCTCGTTTTAAATTAAATTTTATGATAGAATTTAGTTAATCATGGTTTTTAATTATTATTTAGTTAAATGAAAATTGAAATAGATTATTTTTTGACCAAGTTTAATTACAAATTATTGAAATGCTTGAAAAAGGTTAGAAAACGTATATTCTTCTTTAATTTAATTAAAATTAAATAAATAATTTAAAAAGAATTAGTCTTAGAATTCGATCTTAAACGTGAATATGGGAACTTTGGATTTAGTATAGAAGGAGGCGAGTCTAAACCGATTGGAATCTATATTAGTAATGTTGAAAGTGGAAGCAAAGCAGGTAAGTAAACTTATTTAATTTAAAGTAAAAAAAGTTTTGTAAATAAAGTTATCAACAGAAATGGTTGGTTTAAAAGCTTTTGACTTTATTCTATCGGTAAATGAAACAGATTTCACGAAATTATTGATTCATCAAGCTATTTGTTTTTTAAAATCATTTTATATATTAAAAATTAGAGTAAAGCGATTTTCTATTACAAAATGTAATGTTAAAAAAGAAAGCATACAATCTTTTGTATTCATAAGTCTAACAAAATCAAGTAAACAATCTCATTTTGGATTCAAGTTAAATTTTGTGATGGAAGAATCAAAAAAGAATAAATTGCTTGTTATTAGGTAAATGTAAAATAAATTTTTTCTTGTTGTTTAATTTTTTTTATTTTTTAGCGTTGAGGAAGATTCTATGGCATCGAATTCAAATTTAAAAATAGGAGACCAAATCTTATCAATAAATAATTTTTTTGTAGAAACATTAGAAGATTTTTATAAAGTTCTAAGAATTTTCAAAAACGCGCTTACATTGCAAATTTTGGTAATTAGACGTAATAAAAACAATCACTCATTTGAGAATTCAATTAAAGATTCATATAAAAAAAAATTCCCAAGCGCAATAATAGGTAGACCAAAAACAGATAGTTTTTTATCGGAAAACGATATTTTTTTTAAAATTTTGAACAACAATTTTCCTAGCCTAATAATTTATGATAATCTATTTTATCCTGAAAGTAACTAATATAAAAAACGAAAAAATTCTAATTACAATGTTAGACATATTTTAAGAATTATGAAATTAATTTTTAAAAAAATTATTTTTTTTAATAATTTTAACTTGAATTGATCACAAAAAATATAAACTATCTTTAAATAAAATTTGATAATATATTTTTATTTATTTCATTAATAAAGTAATAAATCAGTCTTAATTAAAAGTTGGACTATTTTCTCTAATCGGTTTTACGTTTTTTTCAAAAAAATTAAAAAATAAAATAATTTAATTTTTTTTGCAAAAAATGCTTATTTTCATGGAATAAAAACAAACAAGAAAAATAACACCAAGGGTCGAAAAAATCCCTCCGGTTTTTGAGTGTTAAATAAAAAGTTAAGTTAAGTAATAATAAAAATAATAAAAAAAGTTAGGCTAAGCAACCTTTCAGAGGTCGCCTAAGGTACTACATTGCATACATATAAGTTTTTAGTGTCAATAGACATTATTTACAGTATAAAAAAAGAAGCAAATTAGTAAATATGTTTATTTTTTCTGATTAGTAGAAATTGTTTGTAGGATTAAAATGGTTATGTGGTAAAAACTTGGTGGCTCGTCATAAAGGCATTTTAGCGATTCTTGAATTGATTGACTGAGTCGGAGTCTGTTACCGCAGCGGGCAGAGCATTCCACTGATTGACAACCCTGTTCGTAAAGAAATTAGCCCTCTGCGAACATTTGGTTGAGGTCTGACCAGACAGTCTCTTCATGTACCCCCTGATTCCAGTGACAGGAGAGTGAGCTGTTGTGGATCTGGAAATTCATCCAGCTCACTTCGGTGATGCCGTTAATGAACTTGAACTGTTGGATCATGATACCATGTGTACAGCGTTTGTAACGCGGTAACTCTCCTCTGCACTGTCTTTTGTAGCTTCATGTCTTTCTTACTAGACCAGAAGATTGCGGTGTATTCAAGATGGAGCCTTACTTTAACACAATAAGTAAAAAGATTAAATAAAAATACCACTATAAATCAATTCATATTTGTCAGAATGATTTAATATAATCTTTTAAAATTATAAATTTTTTCACTTTTTTAATCAATTTATACTTTTGATTGATTAGTTGTATATTAGTGGTATTATTGTTATTTTCATTATTAAATGTATAGTTTAGGAAATACTTTGACAGACTGGAATGGAGCATAGTCTCTCATTTTAGTTAAATTTTTTAAGATGAAGGATATTAGTCAAATTAAAAAATATGAGCATTAGTATCTCTGAAATAAATATTTTAATAAAAAATGGTGTTCAAAGGCGTTTAGCTTTATTAAATGTTAGGCTTTGACAGACTTAGCTACTCACTATTCCAAAGACTTCTTTATCAATATTGGCTTTGAAAATATTTAATGAATTTATTTAAAGGATCAGTTTTTTGTAATCAGTTTCAGGTTTTTTCAATCAGAAAACAAATTTCAAAAAGATTGATCTTTAAACGAATCGATCAGATTGTAGAATCAATCAGCTTTTGTACTTTTTCAATGATTTTTTATTCTGTTTTTAAATTAGGACTACAGGTGCATATTGCATATTCCAATTGAGGTTTTAAAAGTGATGAATTGATTGTCGGCCAAGGTTCTTTAAAGAATTTTGTTAGTATTCAATTAGCTTTATTGAGTACATTGTTTTCTCCACTTTAAGGATTGTTGGTTCCAATTTTAAAATATTTAACAACTTAATGATCAAAATTCAATATTTTTTTTTCATTGAAATAAAATTTTAATCAAATACTAAAAATCTCTATTGTTTTTTTTTTTACTTAAAAATAGAACCGAAAAAAATACTGGAGACTTCTCTTTGAAAGAATAAAAGTTAAAAAATAATTAGCTATGATTAAAAATGTCATAAAAATGTGTAGAAAAGAAAAATAATAAATTATAAAGTGGATTCTTGAGAGTTTTATTGTAATCTACCGATTTTTATAGACTTATTACCTAATTCACATGGTGTATCAAACGTTGATTACGAATCATTAACAACTTTAAGATTGGCCACTAGAGAACTATTAACAAAAAACAACGTATCAATTGAATTAATCCACTAGGAGTTTTAACTCATAGAGATCAAAATCAAGTATCCAACTAAGTCTAATATACTCCAGATGGATTAAACGTTGTCAAGTTGAGCAAACAGTGGGAGCGCTCTGTTTTTTTTTTCTAATCAGTGTTTTTGTTTATCTATCTTGTTAATTGTGAAAGAAAACGGTTAATATGAAAAGTTTGGTATCAAAAAAATTTTCAAATTAAAAAGCAACATTTGATTTGTTTATTTTAAACAGGAGGAAATTTATTTTTTCCTAAATCAAACAAATTAATGATAAATAATATCAATCAAGGAACTAGGCAATTGATTTTAAACATGAACACTAGAGGAAACGGTTACTTGAAAATGCTTATTGGACCGGAATGCAAAAGATCAAGTTTATCTTTTTGAAATCTTTTTTCTTTTTGAAATATTTATCATGATAAAGTATTAGAGTATCAAAAATTGAATTTATCAAAGCCGAAACACGTACAGAACGTGTTTTGTTCACTTATCTGATACTTATGATTCTAAAATGCTAATTTTTTCATTATGTTTTATCTGATCTATATGATCTTAAAAGAGTTTCAAATTTTATGTTCAATTCTCCAACTAGTCTTTGTTTTTAAAAAAAATAGCCGATAATTTCTCAACCATTAATTTTATGGGTCTAACAAAGAGTAAATTAAACAGGAAAATTAACTTAATATATTTTTAAATTTGAATATTCATTAAACACAAATAACTTTATGTAATCATATCCGGCAACTCGGCATGTAAGGCCATTAAATTTTTCTAGCAATTTGCTATTAATTTCACGCATGTATGCTAAATATTTTGGGTAAATTGATACCCATATCTTAAAGTAAACAATTGTAAAAATATTTACTTATTAGATTTAGTGTATTTTCTATCCAATAAAAAAAATATTCAATTCAATTAGATTGTTCCAATCTAATCGGATACTAAGCTCTAAGTAGCTATTATTGAAATATTCTTTGAGTAAATAATTTAATTTCTTAATAGCTGAAATTTCTCATAAAATTAAATCTCTTAATAAAACTTCCTTAGCATATTCAAATTATCATATATTAAAATTGTTTGTTTAAAAAAAATTAAAATATTAATTTATTCGCTTTGTGATGTGAATATTAATGTTAAATTAAACAACAATAAGTCATTGATGAATTAAAAAAATATCTAATTTTTAAATATTTATTTGAAAAAATATAATTTTATCTTTGATTCAAAAAAAAAAATTAAATTATTATTAATTAAATACTAATTTAAATAATAGCAAGTTAAAAAAACACAACAAACAAAAAAAATATATCTGACCTTAAGGTCTATCACACATTAATTTTAGTTTTTTTTTTTAATAAATTTTAATAATTTTTTATCATTAATTTTTAAAAAAACAAAAACACAAACAATTAAACCTAACATTTAGTTCCAATCACAAACAAAAAGGAGATGATTTTTAAGTGTATAAATAAAACTATACAAAAAAAATGTAAAAAAAATCCTTATACAAATCAATTTTGTAAATAATTTAAACACTTTTTTTACATTTTTTCTATTAAATGAAAAACTGTTTATTTTTTATAAATAATCGTAAAAATACGCTTTGAAAAAAAAATGGTATAAAAAAAAAAAATTCATATATTCATATCCTAAAATCATATTCCCTAAAATTCGCACAAATAATTTGTAAACAATTGGTTCCATTTTTGATTGTCACTATTTGAACATTTAATTTTTATTTTGTTTGTTTTGTTAGGTCCTGTTGACATTCTTGAATACTTAAGAGTGAACTCAGACTTGATTTCCTCAAAATGAACGCTCATAATATTGTTCATACTTATTGACTTGAATGTAAACTCGTTCAATGAGTCCAGAATGGACCAGCTGTTCGAACAAGACTTGGACAAAAGACTCAAGAACTTGTCCACATTTGAATTGTATGACAAAAGAATTATTCTGTCCTGAAAAAACAACAGCCTAATACGTTTCCACTTGTTACATGACTGTCTGTATTGTACACAACCAGAGTAAATGAGACTTAATTTTGACTCGTTTTTGGACTGATATATGTCTGCACAGTCTTGAAAATCTTCGTCATCCAAATTAATTTCTATGTTTTTGAGCGGATTTTGAACAGTGTTTAGCTCGTACTTGAGCAAAATAAGCTTTGATTTGCGGCAATAAGGTTCCAAATTGTGGGTTAAATTAACCAAAAATTGATAATCGCTAGAAATAGGCGACGTGTTCTCTTTTATTTTGCTCAAGCATTCGACAATTTCATTTACGTAAAATATTGGTACTAGCAAAAATGTTCTCAAGTCCATGTCAATGTCTTCTTTGGCTTCGCACAAAAATCTACTTAAATTTGAATTTAAACTAAGCTGATTGAGTAGATTAATTGACTTTTCAATTCCATTTAAATAAATATCGAACGCTTCGCTACTCATGCGTATTTTGTTCTCGTACAATTTGCCAATTGTATTGAACATGTCCAACAATATAGAATCGTCTTGACTTATCAATTGATTTAGTTGATATTCAGAGATTGCCAGAATTTTTTCAATATTCTGAAATATTGTACAGTGTTGAGTTTGATCAATCATTAAACAATGTCTCAATGGTCTAGAGTATTGTTGAACACCTTTTTGCATAATGTCGATGAATTTCTCTTCTAAATTGAGTATTTTTTCACATAAATACAAATGATCATCTGTTGTGGGATAGGATGCGCTAGAGCTAATATTGGCCGGTTCTTCGGTGCCGGCCGACGATTGCGTCTTGTAATCACTATCGGTAATAATTGAGGTTTTTTTGCTCTCGGGTGACATGTGAGGTATGGGCGATGGCATCGACTGGATTAACGAGTATTCATTGACTATTTTTTTTGCTTGTCTAACCGGTCTATTCTTGTTCAAATACTTGTATTTTTTGTTGGCAATATTTTTGGTTTTTCTAGGCCGGACAATCTCGTTCAAATGATTGTAATCGGCAAATAATTCGTTTTCGGTCGAGTTTACCGCGCTTAACGGTTGACAAATCGGTATCGATTCGTACATATTTTGAACTCGTTTGGTTTTTTCGCTTAGCTTACACGGCCGCATAAGATCAAGAACAAGAATTTGAGTGCTGTTTTTGATTAGCTTAACCACTGAATCACAAGTGGCACGGCTGACATTTTTTCCATTAATCTTAATAATCAAATCGCCAGGCATCAGGCCGCTTTGCTCGGATACGGAATTTTTTTCCACCTTGCCTACTTGACATGGACAATAGCCATGTATTGTAAAACCGAAACTGGCACTGTCATTCACTTCAAGCTTCAATTGTATTTGTTTGAATCTAATTCTGACATCGGACTTTCTCGACTCGCTATTGTCACTAGACGACTCGGCAACTAGTTCGGATTTTTTGCTTTTACTAAAAAACTTGAACAAATTTCTGGTATTCAACTTGAACATTGTGTCGCGGCGCACAACTTCCATCTTAGGAGTTTGTTCATTAACTTTAGCGTTCATTTCATTTGATTTTCTATTTAAACAATAAAAAAAAAAGAAATAAGTAGAATAAATAATTTTTATTCAAATTAGCTTTTAGAGAACTTACTTATACGAGACTAGACTATTGTGTTTGTCGTTTTTCAAATATTTTCCAAAATCCTAAAAAATAAAAAATTTAGTTTGTTATTTCAACTAGAAAAACTTTTCAATCTTGTTTTTAATTTAGATTTAACACTTAATAAGATAAAATCTACATTAATGCAGATATTCAATCAAATAAAAAAACATTTTTGTTTAAAGATTTCGAATAAACATTGTATTAGAAACGCTCGGAGTAATTCGGCTGCCGAGCATTGAAATAAACCAAAAATAGAAAATAAAATCTAAACTTACTTTGGATAGGCTTTTTGAATGCACAAATTCGGATCGATAATTTCGTTTCAAATCTAAAATGTGAAAATAATATTAGAAAATGTGAAAATACTCGTAATACACGTAAATCTCGAGCAGGACTAATTTGACAAACTTGAATAAATCTGAATTGGCCAAATTAAGCTTGTCAAATTTATAGTTAATAACACATTAACAATTTAAGAGCTAACGAGAAATGAAATACTCGGAAATTAGCAATTCCATGAGGTAATAAAGACTCGATCGAGCAGAAAAAAGCTCATCGCTTCTCACAGCAAAGATTTATCGACCAGCCATAAACAATACTCATTAAAATATAATTTTCTGGCTCGGATTTCAATCATAAAATTTATACTCTATCACTAGCAGAGCCAGTATCATGAGATAAAGCAATAAATAAACTAATTACATAATCCGATCTCATCTTTAAAATATTTTTCTTTTTATTTTTTTGGCACTAAAAAAATATGCTTTACTTAATATACTCAAAAACACATCTGTTCTAGCTCAATAAGAGACATTTGCTAACAGAAACAAAAAATAAAATAAAAAAAGAAAAAATAAAATACAAAAGCGACATAATTGACAATCAATGCCGACACGTTTTTTTTTCTAATAGATAACTTAAACCAAACCGTACCTGTACTATTTCCTTGTTTGAATTGAAAAAATATTTCAAATTTTTTATTTTGTTTATATTTGTTTGATTAATAAATATAACGCCCTAGATAGATTATTTTATTTTTTTTCTTTTCTTTTTCAATAGCGCTCTTCTTCTGACAAAAAAAGACTTGTTGACTTAATTATGTAATTAATTTAAAGGTGGTTATTGTTTATTAAATAAAGATTTTGTTTTAAAGACCGTAATCTTTGTAATCAAGTGTTTATTAAGCGTTTCGTAATCTCGCAATGTTCGTTGAGCGCCTTATATATATCTTTTCTCCTTATTTCGTTGAATATCTTCTTGACAGGACGTCTCGCTGCGAGGACCGAGCTAATTGGTTTGGTATGTTCGAGGTAATTCGAACAGCCGGAACATGGAATTTCGAAAATAAAAATAAACATTCAAATACCTGATACAAAGTGATGTTTATTCAATCGACGATAAGTACGAAATGTTTGAATTCCTGCTAATAAAAAAAAGAATAAAATTAAAAAATAGTGTTTTTTGTTTAAACATGCTTAAAGTCTCACTTACCAGTCGAGCTGACTAGTGTAGATTGGAGATTAGAATTTGATCTTGTCTAAAAAAACAAATAAATAAAATTAGATTTTATTTTGATATAAAAATGTTAGAATTTTATAGTTATTTTTTATTCTTATCTATTTTATCATTTAGATAAGAAATGGTACTCTAGAGCACGCACTGGTAGCGGTGTCTGAACAATTGCCTAGTGCAATATGTTTCGAAATAATCGAAATAGAAAATTTGAATTTAAAATAAAACCGATTCTAATTGAATTCCCTCATTTTTAGATAAATAAATATTTTTTGTTCTAGCACCGCTTTAATTAAAACAATTCGCGGACTATCCGTTATTTTGAGATTTTATTTTTCAGGTACAGCAAATGTCAGTAAGTGTTGGCTTCAAACAATGTCTATAAATTTGTGCCTCATTTTATCTTGATTGACAAGCTGTTTTTCTAAAGATTTAACTCACCTATTGGCTTGAATATCAACACCTATTTTCTGATTTCATATTAAAAGAATATTTGTCAAGAACGACACATTTTGCTTATATAAGTAGAAAAGAAAACAATTTTTCTTCTTTTTTACTAAATTAATTAAGTTCCTCTTACTTATCGCTAAATATTTTAAATTGTTTTCAAGTGCTCCTTGAAATAATTAAATTTCAGTTGGACATATATTCAAAACTAATAACTTAATATGGCATTCACGTGATATATTAACTAACATGGACCTAATTTTTCTCCAATTAATTCAGACATGTATACCTTCAAGTCGTTCTATCACGCTACATTGATCAAAAATTCTAAATTTTAGAATTAATAATTCTTTTTTTTATTATTAATGTTGATCATCTGCTTTTGTGTATTAAATCCAAGTCAGGTGAATAAACTTTTTTAATTAGCCAATTTGACTTGATTGAAAAAAAAGTTATATATGAAAATATTTCTAAATTTAAGTCAAGACACGTACCAGCTATTACAAATAGAAAACTCGAAAAATTAGTTTTAACAACAGTCCATAAATTAATTTTTTTTTATCTTAAAAGAATTAACGGTTGGTTGATTTTTAAAAACCAATCGAAAATTGATCTTTGCCTCTTTTCAACTAAGTTATCGTGACCGTTTTTTATTTCAAAATTTTTCTTACTTAATTAGTCGATCTTAAAAAAAACAAGATATTAATTTTTTTCCAAACATTGCCTTATTTTGCTATTCACTTCCGAAATAATTTTTTTGATAAACAAAATTAAAAAGGCAACCCTAAAATTTTAGAAAAATTATAACAGCTCTAAATTTAATAATCTCAATAATCAAAGACTAAATAATATGCCTGAAAAGAGAGAAGAAAAATATGTTTATATAAAAATTAAATTCCATCTTTGTTCCCGTTCTAAAAAATTATAAAATTTGTTCATCACAAAATATTCATTCAAATTAATTAGTAAATTTTTAACTAAAATTTATTTATTTAGACTTAATAAGATATTGTTGAGTAATGAAACAATTGTTTTTAACAAAAAACTTGTTAGCCCACTAGCATTGCTCAACCCAGTTTTTGCTAATCTCTCTATCTACTAAACAGAGTCTAAAGCATGCGATTTCCATGTTCTCAAGCTTTTTTGTAGAAAGTCCACAGGGGTTTTGAGATGTTTTATATGCGCGTTGACTTGAAAAAAAAATATCTCTACAGATTTTTAGTCCGATTTAATGCTATACAATTTGACACAACAACAAGATTCAAAGCTCGAATTTGAATTTTTCCTATAAACACTAATTCCCAAAGTATTAGACCTAAGAATATCCGATTTTACGTCACTCAATTTTGAAAATTAGTGTTGTTTATTTCGTTTGAATTAGTGGCATAAACTAGGCTGATACGAAAAAAAAAATTACTTCAACATTACAATTAATGGCTATTACCCAAGTAATTACAAGTCTAAATGAAAGGCGCATAAATGATTTTATTTTTTTACAAGATTTTTATCATGTATCAAAAATTAAAGACCTCTATATAATTAAAGTTTAATGAAGAAAATTGTTCTCTTGTTCACGCTGTTTATAGCATATATTAAAATCTCATTAAGGTTTGTTAAAATTTTACAACTAAATTGTTTTAAATAAATTAATAAAATTTTCTTACTTGATGCTGATCAATAAGGGTTGAATGTCTATTACAATAATTACATATTGCTTGACTCTCTTTAATATTAGGAAGACATTTCTTGTATTCATTACACACAGTCGAACAAATAGAAGATATATGTGATAAATTCATTCTTCTACTAAAATGATGGGACTACTACTAAAATATTTTGGTTGATTCTAAAAAATTTTGTATAAATGTTTTAATTTAAAAAAGAATGTATTTTATATGCGTAAATAGAAATGGATTGAGAATTGGTAAGATGATAGTCCTAATGGATTTGAAATGCTAACAATATAGTTTTTATTATTTTGAAATGAAGCGTTCATCGATAATAATTTGACCATGTTTTTTGCTCATTAAGAATTCATTTACAAAGAAAAAGCATACTGTACCTTCTTTAAAACTCGTTTATTTGGATATTTTTGAATTTAGAAAAAAATAAACAAACAAATATAGCCGAAAGTCTGTGCGGGAGTTAGAATTTCCATAAGAGACTTTAAACAAAATCTCTATTTACTGCTCGTTTTCCTAAGAGATTTGGCAAATATTTAAGAGTTTATACTAGGGATTACCGTATTGCTTCTAGCTAATAGATGTCATGAATTAAAATTGTTTATGAATTAAAGTCTATTCTTATTTGCATGACTGATATTCCGTAAATTTTTAAGCTAATTAATTTTATGATTTAACAAATAAATTTTATATTTCCTTCATTAAACCGATACATTAAGCTTTGTCATGCTTGGCAAATGATTGATCATTCGCAAAATTTTATTACTCAATTTTAGCATAAACCTGTTAATTCTTGACCATGATCAATTTATTCTGTTGTTTGCTAACTTTTTTCCTCTATCAAAATTTGAATTTTATATTTCCTTAGACTATTTTTAATTTTAAATTTTCTCTCAAAATAGCAAAAATTAAAAAAAAAAAACTATTTAAAAAAAATGTCAAATGTAACCAAAATATTTTTGAATAAAAATTGAAAAATGGATTCAAAAATTGCCAGAGGAAAAATTATTTGCCATCGCAATATATCAAATTAATGACTCAAATGATAGGCTTTAATTAATAAGTAAAATGACATTTTGATTAATTAATGACCACTCTTAGCCTATTGAGATTAGAAAATGAAGAAAAAAATTTTTTTATAAAATTAATTTACCATTTTTGTTATTGATTATTTTTTCTCAAATAGGAAAATATATCTTATAACCTGTCGATTTAAAATAAAAGATAAGATAGCTATTTAATATCAGAATTAAGAAAGTTGGAAAAATGATTCGAAAACGCTTCATGTGAAGAAAATTCGCGCTCCTAAACCACTAGTCTGTAACATGATCGTAGCTTCTCTTCATTGGGATTAACTTTTAAACGTATGACGTCGAAATTTATCTCTAATACAAACAAACTAAAAAATTAAATGACTTAATCAAACAAAATTTTGCTCTATTTAAACTCACGGCAAGCTTATTACTCATCAAATTCCGAATTAACTTACTGAAAAAAGGTAGCCGATTGTTTTGAATATCTTTAATTACTTAGCAAAACAATTTTCAAAATAAATATTTCCTCAGCGTGCTGGAATAAAGGCTAGCATAGTAGTCAAGGAAACTATTCTGAAAATTAATTAAAATACAAAAGAAAAGAAGAAACATTACGCAAAAAGAAAACAATTTAAATTGTTTATATTCTAGTTGAAGAGATTAAATAAGTAGTTTAAAAAAATGTATTTAGTATTATTTTTTTTAACCAAATTTATATTTATTTTGATTGTTTTAAGTGAGCAATTCAGAAACAATTTAAAAATTCTCATCGTTCTAAAGCGATTTTAAATGACTCGATTGGATTCAAAGATATCAAGCTGTAAATTTGAAAATTTAAAATTTAATGTTCAGATTAATCAATCAGATTTTAAGAGGTTTGATCAACGAATCTTCTACAAAAAGATAAATGTATAAAATTGCATGATAAAATTCGGACTTGTGTGTGATCTTGCTATATTTTTCGTTGCATGAGATTATCCACAATTGATCTATTTTTAAAAATTAAACTTTATTTATCTTAATGACTTGTTTTGCTCTAAAGCATTTTTTTTATCTATTTTTCATATCTGAACAAAAATTTAAATGTGATGTAAGATAATGCCGATTATTTGACAAGTAAACATTAGCAAAAACCAAGTTACTAATTGTCATAGTTTAGAATTTTAAATTTAAATAATAATCTTTTAAAAATACCTCGAAGGTTTTTCTTTAATTCGAACAAATTTTTTTTAGTTGGCTTAATACTTAAAACATCATGATTTTCTATCCTTTAGCTATTCTAAAATTCCTGAACCTCTTCTCAAACAAAAAAATAATCTTGATTCTTTTGTGATTTTTAAGAAGCTTATCAAGATACATTTTAAAGTGAGATTTTATTAATAAGTTCTCTTAATCTAGATTCAAGACATTGTTACAACAGATAACCCTCGGAATCAATTTTTTTCGTTTTATTGCGTAAAATTGATTAAATGACTCTGAGATTTTATCAGTATGATTTGGCATTCAAGTTTAATTATAGCCATCAATAAACTCATGTAGAATAGTAAGATAGTTTAAGATTGTATGGCACTAATTTTCAGACAACCGTGCTCTTGAAATTTTCAAGATGATTTTTTGTTCCGTCACTTATGCTGTGATTATTCAAACAGTTTGGAATTCATAAATCAAGTGACTTTAAGCATGAATTAACCAGTTATACAATGGTGATTATATACCGTTATTAAAATATTTACTTAGTCAACTAAATATGTATTTTCTTGCTTGAATAACTATAATTATATGCTTAATTAGGCTTTATGAGTAAACATTAATAATCACAACAGGTCAGACATTAATAATGTACCAAAAGAATGCAAATTGTTCTGCTTCTAATGTGCAAATTTATTTAATATTTTACAATTATGGTGTTATGAAGGAAAACATTTGAGCTAAGCTGATTTATTTATATTTTAACTAAAAAATTTGTACCGTAAATCAAAGTTTGTTATCAGTTTTCGTCTCAGTGTTAAAATGAAATTAAATTTAAAATAAAATAAAATAATGACTAGAATAATTTTCATGGCTATTTTTGATATATTTTGATAAAATAAGTATATATCAAAAAAGCATAAAAGAGTTTAAGATATTTTTTAATTATTTGATAAGATTTTTTACTTTAAATTTTGGACTTTTTCAGGGTTTTTTTTTTAAATAAAAGAAATAAAATTATACAAGTAAATTAAAGAAAAGATAAGATTTTAACAATGTATAACTTATCTAATAATTTTTTACAGTGGTTAAAACACTTGAGGTTTTTATCATATTTTTACGGCCAACTTATGCGAGCCTTGGTCGTTTGTAATGGAGACTTAGAACCTTTCAGTCACATGATTTTTAAATTGTTGAAATTCTGAAAAAAAAATTTAAAAAATGTCAAATATAGAGAGAATTGGAAGCTCTTAGTGTTAACCCCAAGAGCTTAGTTTTTTATTGATTTATTAAATCTTCAATTTCAAATATATTGATTTGTAGATATACAAAAAAGATTATACTGAATTTTTTGAAATTATTAAACAGTACTAAATCTGAAATCAGTTAATTTTCGTTTAGCTAGCTCAGCATGTTACAGGATATAAATTTCACAATCAATCAAAATTAAATAGTCATCTCTCAATTATAATGCTGATTGATTGATTAACTGTTTCAGTAATCTAGTATTCATTTACCCTGTTAACAACTAATTGACTTAATTTTGATTAATTTGCTTAATTATTATTTTTGGAATTATTAAAACGTTAAATTTGTATTATTTTTTAAATCTAAATAAAAAAAAAAAAAAATTTTTTGACTTGTATTTCCTTTTCAACATACAGTTTTTAACTTTTATTTTTATTTTTTTCTCTTACTTAATTTTATTTTATATTTTTATTCTGAAGGAGCATTAGCTCGATACAAATTTAACAAATAAAAAATAAAAAAAATTATTTTATAAATATTTCTCCTCTAATGATGAATCTAGTCGTTAAATTTAAAAATATTACCGTTATTTACCAGGGATCACAAGGAAACATGTCGGCTAAATATATCATCATCAAATATTATTCATCTTTCTCTCAAAAATGGAGTTGTCAGATAAATTTTTTAAAGAAATTGAATTCCTCATTTCTAATTCTTCCAAAGAATTTTCCAGTAATAATTTCACTTATATCACACTATGAATGCTTAATTTTCTTTCTTTTTCAAATTTAACACTAGAAAATCCGACTTATTAATTACAAAAATTGAATGAAAAATAAATAAAAATTATTTAAAAGATTAAAAATAATTTAAGTTATTATAAATTTATTTTTTAATTTTTTTGAGTAATTTTTTTCTGTGAGATAATATTCAATTTTAAATTTTTTAAAAAAGGGTTTAAAAAACCCCTCGGGCTTTCTTGTGTTAACTTGATTTTTTATAATTTTTGAAATTATTTTTTTTCACTATTTTGTTTTCCCCAATCACTATTAGACTCACTCGAACAAAATTTGTAGAAGATATTCAAATGACTTGCGTGGTTTAGATTGTGTGTTAGCCATAAAAACAGATGATCAAAGGTTTGAGTCAAATTTAATACGATTACCTCTGAGCCAGATATTAGCTGTCACTCAAAAAGGTACCAGAAAATGAAAATAACCCTTTCATGTTATCATGTTGAATAGCATGGCGCAAATTATTATTAAAATCATATAATATAACAATCTTTATGCCTTATTTAACTACTTTAATCAAAAAAATGAATAAAAAATTCACTACATTGCATTAAGTTTTTTTTTAGATTGATTCTACATTCAGCACTTAAAAGAAACAGAGATTTTATTTTTAATTTTATTTTAAATTTTGTTTCTATTGAAAAATTGCTAATATTCAAAAGACAATCTCAAGACAAATTTTTCAACATGGCAAAATATCAGATAAATATTTAAGATTTTAATACCTAAAAATTTTTTTAAAACAAAGTTATTTATATAAATTAAAAACAAAATAAGAAATTAACTAATCATAAAATAAAATTCAAGATTAATTTAATAAAAATTATTAATATTTGAAACTGAATAAATAGGATAATAAATAAACAAGCTTTGACTAATGAATTTTGAAATTTGAAATTTTTAAGTATCAAGTTCAAAAACTTTATCTAGAAGATAAAAAAACAAAAAGCTTAAAAATTTATCAAAAAGCTCATATCATAAAGAGCAATTTATCGATTTAGAGATGAAAAAAATAGCTATAATTGGAGCTGGAAGAGCTGGACTTGTTTCAGCAAAATATGCTTTAGAAAACGGACTTGAACCAACTGTTTTTGAGCGAACAAGTCAGATTGGTGGACTGTGGTCGCGTGGAAATGGAACTCATATTTGGGAAGGTTTATTCTCAAATATATCAAAATATACAATGATGTTTCACGACCATCCTTGGCCAAAAAATACTCCAATTTTTGCCGAAGCAAAACAAGTTCAAGACTATTTAATTAGTTATGCCAAGAAATTTGATTTAATAAAACATATTAAATTTGGTACCAGAGTTGAAAAAATCAGACAATTAAGCAATAAAAAATGGGAATTGAAGATACTTGATGAGAATAGCAAAATTTCAGAAACTTTGATTTTCGATTTTTTGATTATTGGATCTGGCTTGCATTCAAAGCCAAGAATTCCTGATATTGAAAATTCATCTCAATTTGACGGAATTCAACTTCATGGCTCAAAGTTTTCACTAAAAGATCCTCAGCTAAAAGACAAAAATGTTGTTGTTGTTGGCTGTTCATTGAGTGGAACAGAAATATCAGCTTCACTAGTTGGGCATGCCAAATCGGTGACCAACGTTTTCCCTAGAACTTATCTTGTAACTCCAAGATTAATAAAATTCAAAAATGATACTGGACCAGAATTTAAAATTCTTCCAATTGATGTTGGTTTGAATAGAAGATCTTTTAATTTTGGCGATTCAAGTATTACCAAAGAAGAACTCGAACAAAAAAAAATTGAAATGCTTTATCAAATATTTCCTTATCAAACAAATAAACTTAAGAGTCATCCCGATTTATTTGTTGATTTGAAAATTCCTAATCAAGTACTTTTAAAATCTATATCCGATTATTATATTCAATATGTTCAAGAGAACAAAATAAGACCTATTAAAACAAAAATCAAATCGTTAAGTAAAGATTCAGTAATTTTAGAAAACGGAGAGATAATTGAAGCCAATGCAATTATTTATTGTACAGGATATGAGCTACTTACGGACTTTTTCGATACGGATATGTTAAAAATTTTAAAATTTGATAATAGAAAAAATTACAAATTTTCAATTATTCTATATAAATGTGCTTTTCATCCAGATTTAGAGAATCTTGCATTTGTTGGTCAAGCAGAAGGGTCATATTTTACTGGTGATGAATTAATTGCTAGCTGGGCATGTCGAATATTTTCAGGAAAAACAAAATTGCCTGAGCGTGAAATTATGATCAAAGAAATAGAAGCTGAAGAAAAAAGAAGAGAAGAAAATATCAGGATACAATATACGCATGGATCACATGCGATCTTAATAGAAAAATTAGCTAAAGCAAGCGGTCAAATGCCCGATATAGAATACTATCGAAAAAATGATCCTCACTTGTATGACATTCTGTGGGATTCAGCGGTAACATCAAACCATTTTTTTCTAAACAAAAATCACATGGACATTTTAAATGAAATTAATGAAATGAATAAAAGAAATTTTGTTTTAAACAAAAATTGGGAACATATATCGCTAGAAGATTTGGTAGACGAATTTTCTAAATTTTACATTTTACCTGAAGGACTGTTTAAAGCATCTGATAAATAAATTTTTAATTTTTTTGATATTTTAAATTAAAAAAAAACAATATATGCTCTTAATTATTTATAAAATAAAAAATGTCGATTTAATAAAGAATAAAATTTTTCTCTAAATAAATAAAATAATCAAATAAAATTAACGAATAGTCAAAAATGTTTGTCATAAAATTCATATTTTTTTGAAACTTATAATCAAAATTTTCATAATTTAGCCCTTTTAATTTGACCAAATGACTCGTTTGGTGTTTTTAAGCTAAAAAATAAATATAAAATAAATATCAATAGAGATAAATCACCTGTTTATATTACTTGTTAAAAATTTGGCAACTGATTAAGGCGATTTTAGTAAAATAATGAATTAAAAAATATAAAAATACTTTAGTTTCTAGAATCAAACATGTAATTCAAAAATTAAAGTTTATTAAAGATAAACTTTTACAAAAATGATATTATAAAATGATATTACTTGTATGGTGATAACTGGTAAAACCTAGAACCTTGAATTTGTGAGATCCACTTGATGTAATTTTAATAATTATTAACTTAATAATTTTTAAATTCAACTGATGATTAATGATTTAATAATTTTGACGAATAGCTAGAAACCAGGAATCTTGATGGTATATAAACAGTCAACTCCCGTTAATTCATACTTTTTGAGAGTATTTTTTTTTCATTTCGGATAAGCATAATTCGATAAATCAAATAATTCGAATTCGTGGTAAAAAACACGAATAAAAGGATTATTAAAAGTAAAATTGTTTAATATACAAAAACTAGTTCATAATTTGTAATTTTTCTAAAAACAAATACAAAACAGATTTTTTTAAATATTAAAATAATTTTTGAATAAGTTTTAAAGATTTTTTAGAGTAAATTATCTAATTTGACTTTATACATTCGATTTTCAAGCTTTTTAAATTTTTATCATAATTTAATGATTTAAATTTATATATAAATTTCTAAATTTGGATTTTATTTTTTTTTATTGCTCTTCCTTTATTGTATATGTGACTGGAAAAAATAATAAATACATTTGTAGAATTTATCTGTGTACATTTAGTCCAAAATAATTGAAAACATTTATGTTCAAACATTTATTTTATTAATACCGTGTAAATTTTTAATAAAGGTGCTTTTATAAGTTTATTTTAAAAAATTAGTTCCGATTTTAAAAACTAACCTGTTATTCTGGTTCGAATTAAACCTTTTTTTTTAATGTATTTGGTATTTAATAGATGCGGGATGGGAAAATATCAGTTCAGATCAAAAAATTCGATACATCAATATTCTGATTTACCCGAGTTGATTCTAGCTTCAAATTTCTTTATTATTTAAACATGTAATTAAAAAAATTCTTTATCAATATTATTTTTTTAAAAACTTAAAACACAAAAATTAAATTAATAATGATCATGGTGTCCTTACATAGAAAAAGGTATAGATGAGATGGATACGTGGAAATCTAATCCAAATTTTCAAACTAGTGAACAATATGGAGATTGTGAATATCAGTAAAGGTTTAAATTATAGCTTTAATACTAGGCCTGACAATAAAAGGTATAATCTTAGAAGAAACTCCAAGAACTTGGTTTGAGAAAGAGCAAGGAAGAGTAGTCAGATATTTAATTATTTTACAAACAGAGTTTGGAATAAATTGCCTGAATGAATTGTTAGTGCAACTAGTGTAAACATCTTTAGAGCTAAGATTGACACTTGGATGACAAAACAAGATGTATCAACTGCTTTAGCTCATTAGAGCTTTGCTTGAAATAGCTCCGAGTTGCAATTATTAATACTGCTACTATTATTAGTTAAAAATATGTTGATAAGTGTTTAAGGTGTTTTAAAATTGTGTGTGTTTGTTTGAAGATATAGTGAAAAAATTTTAAATTATAGTGATTAAACATTCTTAGAATAAAATTTAAAAGATTTATTTTAATCTAACTAACTGCTTGGAACGATGTTTGTAAAAAAATACTTTTTTTTATATTTTTATAAATTAAACTTTTGTTACATTTTATCAAGACATTCTTTTAATCAACGCTAGAAAATATAAAATCATTTGAATAAATGCAAATAAATATGAATTACATGTGCTCACTTATAACTAATTATTATAAAAAAAAATCTTAAAAATTTAAATTGAAAAAATTTTTTTTATTAAGAACAATTTAAATAATCAATTTTTTAAAATAGATAAAATGTCATTTAAAGCTCATGATAAAGTAAGCATTTTTTATTTTAATTATGGAACTTAAGCTTTTTATTAAGAGAGTAAAAACACTTCTGGTTGAGTACAAAAACCAGTTCAAAGGCAACACTTTCAATGATAAACGAATTGGTGAAAATGACAAAAACATGACTTTGGAAGATAAAATGTTCAAACGGTTTGTGGCTGAACGACAAGTAAAATTTGATGTTGTAATTAAGCATTTTTAAATTCTTGCTAGAAATCAAGAAAATCAAACAAATTTAATCTGAATGATGACGAGTTGGATGGTTCTAGTAATAAAGTTGAACTTACACACTATGGTCAAAGTTTGTCACAAATTGAACGCTTCGAAAGGGTTCAGCTAAGTGATGACGATGAAGATGATGAAAATGATCCTGATAAAGGAAAAATAAATGGTTCTTATTTCGTAAAAATAAGACTAGTTCAAAAATCAAAAATTATATAAAAGAATTATATAACAACTTAACTTAATTAAATTAAAAATTTTTGAACAAGTCTAATCTAAACTGAAAAAAAAAAAATTTTTATTATTAAATAAAAAAAATTAGCTGAATTTGTGTCGAAAAATTTCTTTGGTGGTTTCAATGATAATTCTGAAAATCAGGAAGGCAAGAAAAAAAATAGAAAAGAATGGATCGAGGAAATGATAGCCAAATCTAAAATGTTAAAGGTATATTTTTCTATATAATTAGAAAGAAATTTTAAAATAAAATTTTTAAGTATGAAAAACAAAAAGAAAAAGATAGAACTTTAGATTTGACTGAAGAATTGGACAAAGAATGGAAAAATATCATACCACTTATTGGTAAAATGAACCGTGATTTAAAACTAGAGGAAGAACAAAAAAAGACAAAAGCAGATGAATATGATGTTTTAGTCAGATCGTTGCAATTCGAATCGGACAAAGCTCAAGTATTGAATTAGAAAACAATTTTAGTTTTTTTTTCTCTATTTTTTTCAAGCCTACAAACAAATTAAAAACATCCGAGGAAATAGAAAAAGAACGCCTGGAATCGTTGAACAAAAATGAGAGAGAATTAAAAGACCGCATGAATAGAGAAGTAGAAGAGTTAGTTGTAGAAGATCAAAACAAAAAAAAAACTTCTCTAAAAAAAACACCTTCCAGTCATATATCACCTGACGATATTGAATTTGATGATCCGGAATATTTAGAAATGTTTAGGAGACAAGAAGTAGCAATGAAAAATAAAAAAATGAATGAAGAATTGGAAACCGCTAATAAGAAAGAGGAAGAAGAAGAGGAAGAAGGATCTACAAAAGAAGAAAATGATATTTATGTAAAAGATGAAGATGAAGAAGATCAACTAATTTCAGAGGAAAATTCAAAGACTGAAAGTGAACCGACTGAAGAATCAGAAATAGCTCAATTTAAAAATGAAAAATGGATTAAAGATTTTGAAAATATATGCCAAAAAATGGACCAAAAATCAATTGATAGTAATCAGTTCGATGCTTTTCTAAAAAATTTAATTCAAAAACTTGATCCTTCAAGAGACGAAAATAATAAAAAAAGGCTATGCCTTTTGACTGAGCATTTAATATATTACTATCAGTCACAGTTCAGGTTAAAGTCTTCTTCAAATATTTCAATCGATAGCAATTTAGCCAATATATTAATTAAAATCGTTTACGATTTTACTTACAAATATGGAAATAGATCTACAAAAAAAGATCCGTCACCTTTTATAGCTATTTTTAAACGAATTCTTAATAAAATTAACAAAGAATATTTAAACACAAAAATAAATGAACGGAAAATGCCACAATTAGATATTGTAAGTTTAAATTTATTTATTTATTCTTTTTAAATTCTGATTTGGGTCCTACTTTTTATTTGACCATAATATTGAGCACTAATCTTCTTTAAAATAAAAAATAGAAATTAATATCGATTTTAATTTTTATTTATGTGACAAAAAAATAACCTGACCAAAATATTCCAAAGGTTAAATTTTTAATGGGCATTATATAATAAATATAGTTAAATTGATTTAAAAGTTTTTAAATTGAACATACATCTTCAATAATACTGTCATCATCGGTATTGATTCGAGCATTAAGCTAAGCAAGTTTTGTAAAAGTTTTTATCAGACTTGTTTTAAAGTCACAGTTTTAAGTCTAAGTTATGATTTGACTTAAAATTTTTTTTTTTTAATCAAGTCAATGACTACAATTAATTAAAAGAATGTAAAAATTGTACATTAATTTAGAAAATTTTCATTAATTCTTGATTTTGCAATTTTGTGTTTTACGGTATTTTACGTAAATAATCCTAAAATGTTTTTTATTGTTTTTAGATATGTATTAAAAAAAATTTTAAGTCATTGACTTGACTTGACTTAAGACTTGTGACTTAAAAACAAGTCTGGTTTTTATTTACATCAACTTCAAAATCCATTTTTTTTTTTTTAAAGTTAATAAAGTAAGCTTTAAATTTCAATTTTATGATCAATTTTTTTAAAATTTGCATTATTAATTTCTTGATTACATATTATGTGGCTCCTTTGGTCATATAAGAAGCAAGACTCTTGATTTAATATTAAAAAAAGAATTTAAGTTCATAAAAATTCTAACGAATTTTTTTCATTTTGAATAAATCAGATAAATTTTCATTCGTGTATCTTGATTACTCGAATCAATTTTTTTTCACAAATATAATTTTAGATCAGTTACAATGAGAATATTTCAAAACTTTTATTACATTGTGCTTTGTATGATTTTTAAACTAAATTTTATAATTTAAGTACTTCAAAATAATTTCAAATCAAATTTCTAAAAATTGGAAAAAAATAATTTAATCAAGATAGGATTTTAATCATTTATACTGATCAATTTAATTTAATTTTACTTTTTTGGTAAGGTAAAACTTACTAGAATTCATTTCGACATGAGTGATATCTTTTAGAAACACTATCTTTGATGAAAAAAGAATATAAATTTAAGTTTTTAAGCAATATGATCAAAAAAATAATTTCTCTATCCATTTTTCAAGATAGTGTTTTTTCATCCCAAAATTAACTTCATTTTTTGAAAAATTTCCATTCAATATTCTAATTAGATTTTTGCTCTTTAAGACCTAAAAAAATTAAAAACAATACTTTGTCATTATTTAAAAATTTATTAAAACCGAATTATAAAGCATCTAGAAAATTAAAATTTTTCTAGACTTAATTATTTTTAAAACGGAAAAAAATCTTAATGAAATCTTTATTGAAATTAAAATAAAATTCTTTATGTTTTAGTGTTTTAATATTAAATAAAAATTTATTTCTTTTATTTTTAAAAATTTTAGAATAAACTTTTTAAATTTTATTTCAAGCTTTTTACATTTAAATTGATTTCGACTATTTTCCCAACCTCGGATTTTAGACATCAAATCATTACTCCATGTTTATTAATCATGACTCGATTTTTGACCCAAGTAAATGTAAAAAAAATAAATAAAATTTTATTCTTATCTATTATTTCATAAACAGTGTCATTTAAAAAATGTAGGGGATTTATTTAGAGGACTTTTCCTATGCCACTTGTGCTATGAGGTGAGTATCTACCCAAAAGAAAAATTAAAAAAAATTTAAAAAAAATGCTTAGTTTGTGAACAAATCCAAAAGATATATACCAGAATGCGTTCAATTTCTGAATGGAGTTATTTATCTCGCCATAGCAAATATTTCAAAATACAAAGAAACAAATTTATCATTAAATCATTTTGAACTTTCCACAATATTCGAATCTTTTAAACGAACTACAGTCAACCTTTCAATATCCTCAAAAAGGTAAGAATATTTTTATTATAATTCTTGAACTAAACTTAAAATTTAAGTGAAACTTTTACAGTTTTGAGTTTGAGTAAAACAAGTTTAGACGAAAAGATCCAATGCGAAGATTCAACTAAAGCAGCTATTATTTCATATACCATTGATCTATTGATTTCTTTTTCTAAAATTTATCAAGATGTTGTTTGTTTTAGAGAAATTTTTGGTATAACAAAAAAAATATTGGACTCTATTATTTGCCAAAATAACCCACATGAATTAAACGTAATATTTGATTAAGCTGTTGCTAATTGATATTTTAAAATAAATTTAGGAAAGAATTTCAAAAATTGTTGAAATTTTCGATAGCATGAACTTAAAAACCCGTCAACATTTAAAATGTTTAATTAAAAAACCAGTTGCCAACAAATTACATGAACCCAAGATTCAATCAAAGTTTTTTTTCAAATTCTTAAAAACTATTTTTTTTAATTTTTTTTTATTAAGAGCAAAATTTGATCCAAGACATCATAATTCGTTTACCAGTGAGAAGCAATTAATGGCAAAAAAATACAAAAAAGAGATGAAATCAGCTATAAAAGAAATTAGACATGACTCACAATTTTTAGCTAGAGTTCAATTACAAGAACAACTTGAAAAGTAATATTGGTCAAAATTAAACTATTTCAATATTTTACAATTTGAAAAAAAATAGAGATGCTAAGCGAGCACAAAAGGTTAAAGAAATTATGGGTTCACTTGCAAATCAAGAAGGAGAATATCAAAAAGCCAAAAGACAAAAAATTTAGAAATAAATAAAAATATTTAAAAAAATCTTAACTTATTTTTTTTAAAATTACAAATCTATTTCAATCAATTGAAAATTTAATAAATTCAACAAAAATACACCTAAATGAAACGATCAAAAAATCTAGGAAATTATCCATGAAAATGCTATTAGTTAGGCATTTAACAGACCGAGAGATGAGATATCAACTTGACTGTGTACAGTAATTCTTTAGGTTCAATCATAGTTCAGTTGAAACCAAGTAACAAATATAATTAAATTTAACTAACTTAACAGACCCCTATTTTTTCACATTCGAACCAACAATGGCAGGCTTTTGTATTCTCTAAGAAGAAAACAGTACTAAAACAGTACTTTAGGCTGATTTGAAATCACAAACTAAATGACATTTCTCAAAGAAATCTCTTTACTTTTAAGGGTCTATTTTAAAGAGAATTAACAAATAATTGCTTACAGTTAATCCAAGTTTGATTTTGCATTTTCAAAACCAAATTTTCAATAAGCTATAGAAAAAAATTTTGATTTTGTTCTATTATATTTTAATATTGTTTAGCTTTAAAATGTATCATTTGAAGTCTGTACAAAATTTCTTTATTTTTATTTTATTAAAAAATTAATTAATTATAACCACTTTTGTTTTAATTAAAAAATGCATCTACTATTGAAATGATATTGAAAAAGTGCGATGTTTCGAATTTTTTTCAGTTTCAAATAGAAAACTAATTTTAATTTAATATTGCAAGCATGTTTTTGTATCTAATTTTGATGACAAACGTCATAAAAAATTATTTTTTTGATATAAATTTCAGATATTTAACGATTGAATTTAGCTTTAAATCAAAATGATTATTTAAAAATTAAAAAAAAAATTTTCAATATTTTTTTTTCCATTTTAAAAATTAAAATTAGATCAAACTAAATTCTCTGTCTCTATTTCACTAAAAAAATTGATTTCAAATATGAAACTGGTTGCAACATTAAATTAAATTAATTTTTTCATTTTAAGCTGAAAAAAATATTTGAAAAACCACAAAAATTTAAAGCAATTTTTAATCTAACTAATCTTGAAAAATATATTAATAGATAAAAAAATCAACAAGTAGTATATTATAATTAATCAAGCTGTCAAAACTGATTGTTAAAATTTTCTTAAATTATAATAGTTACAGAGGGCATTTATGAATTCAATTTTGTTTTATTTAGAAAAGTTTTACTATTAATTTGGATGAAAATCAATCTAATTAGCAAATTTTTTCAAATGCACCAAACAAATTATTAAAATTTGAAAAATAATTTTCTTTGTTTCAGCAATTAAAAATTTTACCAAGCAATTTATGCTTTTCTGATTAGCTCTTAAATTAGAAAAAATGAAGCATTTTTCTGACAATAAAAATGGCAAAAATTAAAAATTAGAAACATTAAAACTATGCTATAACTCATTGAAAAGAAGAGCTTATAAGTTGAAAGTTTTAAGATTCATTTTGAGAGTATTTTTAAAAACATAACAAGCTGCTTGCTATTCATAACAAGTGAATTATGAATAGCTAAGTAGATTTAAAAATAATAAATGGTTAAGCCAAAAATTTTAAACGAAGCAAGCTTTTGTCTTAAATCTAAATCATGAAAGTTGTATCCAAATTTCAGATCGACATTTTTCACTCAAACATGCTAAAATTATTCGAGATTTAGATATTCAAGTAGATTCTTAATATCTCTATCTTAAGTTTTCTGAAATATTTCAAAAAGACTTGAATTTCAATTTAAAGTAAAGTGATGCTTTTAAAAAATAAAATCAAAACAAAAACTGATTTCAAAATATTTATTTGATTAAAAAAATTCATATTTTGTAATAAAATATGTCCAATATTTAAAAAATTCATTATTTTATTAATGAGAAAATAGTTCAATATTCACTTTATTACCTTATATTGTCAATTCTTATGACTTGATTTTAAAGCTTAGTATCATTCTAAAAGAGCCTTTTCCCTATAATCTAATGGAATACGGATTAAAATTTAGTCTATTAACAATTCATACATTTATTTACTGAATCGTTAGCATACATTTAAAACTCAAAAAAAAATACTATAATATTAAATCACTTTTCGAAAGAAGAGCTAGATGACAGTTTCATCAAGGAACTAAGACATGTGTCTAGAGACCTTTTTTTCAGCATAAACGACTTTGACTTGGAGCCAGTAATGTAAAGATTAGTGTCTTGTGATACAGGATGATTTTTTGGATGATCTTTTTTTACTCTATGTTCAGCATCCTGTGCACTATCGCTTGAATCATTAAGAGTGTCTAATTTACCACAATTATTTGGCAATGGACCCATTGCTTTTAGCTCTATTTCTTCTTCATCTTGAAAATATTCGTAGATTTTTTTGCGAGATTTTCTGCTTTCAATATTTTTAACATCGTTTAAAAGGTGTTCGATGCTAAATTTTAGAATGGGCGAGCTGTTCAACATTTCAGCCGATTTGTTCAATTCGCAAAAAGATGCTTCAGTTTGAAATTGAAATTTAATTTCTTTTTTTCGTTCAACACTGTCTGATTCAACCTTTAATAAAATCAAAATCATAAATAAAAAAAAATAACTAATTTTTTTAATAATTCGGTTTAAATTTACCTGTCTATTTGGCTCTATTTCTTTAAGTACTTTTTTTAGATTAAAATGCTTCTTTCCCCATAAAGTATTCAAATAGTGGACTATTTCGTCATTTTCACTACAGTTAAGAAGTAAATCAAAGTCAATTTGTTCTAGAGAAATCAAACTATGGACAGCTAGTTCGCTTAAAAACTTCTGAAAAAGAGTAAAATTTTGATTTGTTTTCAGCTTTGTGCCCAGGGCCTTTTTAATTAGACTTGCTTCAAGCAGGATTTTTTGCTTAGAATAATTGCTGCATACTTTAAAGTAGTAAAATTTTGTCTCTCCGGGCTCTAAAATTGAATCGAAGAAAGCTTTTTTGGTCATTGGCATAAGCCATTGATACTCAATATCACTCACTTTTTCTAAAAATACGCAGTCGTTAATGCGTAATTTTTTTGTTTCGAACGATTCGCAAACTTTGAATTTTTTTTTGTTCGGATAAAAGCTACCATCTTCTTCATTAAACACTATTATTTTAAGGTTTAAAATAGTTGACAAGTCTTGGACAGCATACTTTTTGAACAGCTTATTGTTGCTGAAATTGTTCACACTAATTTGATAAATTTGATATACAAATTCGAGCACATTGGAAAACATTCTAGAAAAAAAATTAATCTTTATTTAAAATACTATGATATTAGTTAAATTGACCTACTCGGAGTATTTTGAGCTTGACTTGAAAGCACCGTTGAAAACAAAGCTAAGCCAGTAAGAGCACAAAATTTTTCTCAAATTCTGTTGAAGAATAGTGTCTGAGCTGAAACAAAAGTCTGCATCTGATACTTGGATATATTGAGAGATTATTTTGCGCAAAATAAATTCATATTTGTCATCGAAAAAGTAAATTTTGTACAAGAGAGCACGGGAAACAGACAAAAAGAGAGAATTGTCAATGGCGGAATTTTCCATTTGCAAAGAAGCATCAATACGGACTCTAAAATAATCATCTCTGTCATAGGAAACTTCTTCTAAATGCCGCAGAATCGGCAGGCACACTGGTATCATTTGTTGGCATTTAACTTGTTGTTCGGCTATTTTTCGGTCAATTGGTTCGAAGCGAAAATCAAAATGCTCATTTTCCAAGTTCAAAATTTCCGACAAGACTGGAGAGTTGCTTTTCTTGTACTTGTTCTTTCTGTACTTGTTAAAACTTGAAGATGTAATTAGTTTTGAATTAAAGCTATCCATCATAATTTAATTTTAAATCCTCACAAGGTACATATATTATTAAATTTTCTAAAAAAAAATAAATGAAGATTTTTAGTTCAAAATATAAGTGCATTTTACTCTAAAACTTAAAATTTGAAAAATTAAAAGCAGTCTTAAAGCTAAATTATTTTCTTGTACACATTAAAAAGACAGATTTAGACTGCTCGGCTAGAGGTATTAGACATGAGTCAAAGAGACCGTTCTCGACAAATATTTAACATGCTTGGCTCAGTCAGTTGATGAATTAAATTCTCGACTCCTAGAGAAAAATTTCAAAATGAAGATTCTTAGAAATTCTCTCTTTAACTTATGCTAAATTTTAATTTGTAGGAGTATGTGCTGTCAAAAATAAATTTTTCAAAAGAATCTAATCTTTGTCATATGAGCATATTAATAGAAAAGTTCAAATACTCGAGGATTATTTTTGAATTAATACGAGCTATTAGCTAAAAAAAAAGTTCTATAAATAAATAAAATATTTGTTCGTGGTTAATTTTGTGGTGATTATTGCCTTCTAAATTTTTTTCAAACCAAATTAAAAATGAAAAAAGTAAAAAAATGATTAGATATTCAAAAAAAAAAAAAAAAAAACTCAAACTAAATTTAAGTTTATAAATTGAATTTTTTTTCTATTGTCAAAACGATAAATAAATTGCAAGTTATGGCCTAATGATATAGTTCACTGATTTTAAACCAGTGATGAAATCGTTTTATCTAAAAAAAATAGGCAGAATTTGACCCTAAAATAGATTTTTTAGCTAGAAAATCAAATTAATTTTCGATTTTCAAAATTTTTTCTTGAATATATTAGCTAAAAATGAGTCTCTTTTAAATACTCTCAAAATTTCTTAAATATCTAAAAATGTTCTTTTATAAATTTTTAGATGTTTAAATCTAATAATTTACTAGTTCGAATTTCTCTTTATAAAGGCTTTAGCTCTCTGAGCGAATTTTGCAATTGAAACTATCACTGAAAGCTATTTGAAAAAAAAATTAGAAGCAATTTAAGTTTAATAAAAATAAAAAAGAATAATCTCAGAGCTTGAAATTTCCAGAATTCTTTCAATTTTGCACTCAAACATAATATGATCGAATAGAATTATTAATTACAATAAATACATTTCACAATATCAGTTGAAAACTTAAAAATTCTTTCCAAGTTCATCTCATTTAATCAATTTAAGTAAAAGTACAACTTTTAAGAAGAGATATTATCTAACAATTTTTAGCAAGCTTTCCGAGTTCAATTTAGCAAAGTTTAAATAGTTGAGCTAGATTTTCTTCTAAATAAATAAATACACATATGACTCAGCTTTTTCGAATTTAGGCTTAAATCAATTATTAAAAAAAATAAACTTATCCTAAATAACAAAAATGGTTATTTCAATTAAATTCTCTTATTTAGGAATAATTCAAATAAGGTTATTCTAAAAATCTAATGGTAAGTAATGTTTAATATTTGCCTAAAAATAAATATAGGTGTGTTGAGATTATAATTAACTTTGGAATTAAAACTGAATAATTTTTCAAAAATACATTTCAATGCTTTTTTTAGAGCTCAAAAAAAATGTTACATAATTTTAATTCAATTTTTTTGCAAAATCAAATTAAGTTAATATCGATTTAAATTAAAAAACAAAACTTTAAAATTCTAGATTTAATTTAAATTACAGTACTAGATGAAACATATTCTGATTATTGTTTAAAAAATAAAACTAACAAATTTGAGAATTAAATAAATAAATAATTAACAGTTAACTTAGTTAATTCTTATTTTGATTTTATTTTATATTATTATGATATATAAGTTGAAATAAAACATAATAAAATCTCGAAGCTTCTTCAAGTTTGTTTTTGAAAAAATTTGGCCCCAAGTTAAAAAAAAAACAAATCTTTGCATACAACTTTAATAAATTAGTCATAGTCGAACAATTTTGTATAAAAATAAACTTTTACTTAAAATTGATCGCTTAAATTTTGAAAATAAATATTTTGAATTTTTTTTTTTTTTTGTAAAAAAAAAGTCTTTATACTTTTATTATTAAGTAACGTTTTCATGTTAAATACAGTTTAATGGTTAATTTAAAGTAGTTTAGCTTTTACTTTAAATTTATTTAAATTGAGCATAAAATTTTTTTTAAAACTGACTAATTATTTTAAATTGTATTTTATTTTGAAAATTATACATTCTTCAATCGTAGCATTTTTTTTGTTGTCTGAAGTGATTTTTATAGATTTCTATTTTAATTTTTAAGTATTGTTTATTGTTTTGAAATGAAGCCTTAAAATATTTTGAATAACAACAGCTTTTCTACAAAGAGTGATATATTTAGTTTTTTTATTTTTAGGGATAAACAATAAGATTATCAAAGAGGAATATTAATTAAAGCGGAATATACTTTAACTATAAAAGTTGGAAACAAATTTCAATTTTAATTTTTAAATATAAAAATATATATTTATTCGATTCAAGGGATTTAAAAAACTATTTTTAAATCTAAAACTCTTTTTTGTAAAATATAAAAAATTAGGCTTTTTGCATTTTTCTTAAAAGTGTCAAATACCTAGAAAAAAGTTAATGAATTTACAGAAAAAACTTGTTAGTCATTTTAGTAAGATTAAAAAACATTTTTCGCTATCTTTAATTGTATGTTTTTTTTTTAATAAATTTTTATTTTATTATTATTAAACTTTAAGCTCGAAATATTTAGACTTTTTTTTCAAATATTTATTAGATGCAATTAAGCTTTAATTAGAAAGCTTTTAAAAGGCTTTTATTGAAAAATTGAACTTTTAATTTTTTTTAATCATGAGACTTTAAAATTAATGAAAATTATGCTAAATTTATTATAAAATTCTATGAAGAAATTGAATAGAATAAATTTTTTAAATATTAATATAATTTTGTGCTAAAAAACTTTTCTGAAGTAGATTTTTTAAAATTAACATTAAATCAAGGGCAAATGCTTTGTTGTAAAAAAAATTATCAATTTACTAATATAAATGTAATATTATTTTTTAAAAAAAACTAAACAAACTAAAATGCTTTTTAAATTGAAAACCCAAAAAATTAAGAAATAAAAATTAAAAAAAAACTTTTAAGCTAAATACCCGATTTAATTTTTAAATATTTGTTTTCTACCAATTTTTTATTTTATTTAACAGAAATTTTTTTTAATAAATTGAATTGCGATAATAACTTTTTAGATTAAATAAAAATTCACTCTAACGTTTATCTCATTTAAGACTTTTTCAAAATTAACTTTTTGAAATTTCATATTTGTACAATTCTTTTAACATGTAATATAAAATTTATATTTAGACTCGTTTTATAAATTTTCAAATGCTAATATTTTTTGAACAGACTCTTCATATGAATAAATCTATTTTGAATAATGTAGATTTGATTAATTTTCTCAAAAAAAATTATCGCTCATTAAGATACCTTAAATTTTTTTAAAAAATCTTTGATTAAAAAACGTGAAAATATTTTTGATACTTGTTAAATTTGTAGGTAATTAAATTAAATATATTCTAATTTGAAATTTTCATGAAAATTCAATAAAATTTTCCGATGCTAATCTTTTAGATAAAAAATGTTTATTTTTTTTTTTAAATTTAGTCCAATTCAGTACAAGAAGTTGCATTTCGATCTTAGGAATTTAAAAAAAAAACTTCGTCTGGTATTTAGTTGTTAATAATTTAGCAAACTTATATAAAGCAAAAAAAAAATGAAAGAGTGAATATACAACTAGATCAAGATTAAATTTTAGTTTTTATAAAATTTTAATTTAATTATATGCTTTATTTATTTTATTTTATTTTATTTTATTAAATTTTAAATTTATCACAAGAGTTAGGAATAAATTGCCAACAGACATTTTAATGTATATATTTTTTTTTTGCTCTAAACAAAGAAATGTTGGAAATAAGAATATTCACAATAAGAACAAAATGAGTCTTAGGCATGGAGTTAATGCAGTACATGAACTAGAAGAGACCAGTAGCAAGTGTGATTTGGGTATCGAATGATCAAATCAAGTCCAGAAAGCAGGCAAAAAGCAAATAATGATTTTGAGTATGATTAAGATATAATTTGGTTGAAGCAGTCCGCACTTTGTACATATCGATGTGTCAAGTTACAGTCCAATGCTCGTAGACATGATTTCCCATTTATGAGAACAAGCTAGAAAAGATTTGAATCACTAGGAATAAAAAACTAGAAATTAAAATGAATATTGTGGTTGTTGGTTGTTTTTTGTTCTGTTAAGTTTAAACATAATTTACATTTAAAGTTAATTATTTATTTAAAGTATACTTATTAAATTTTATAACTTACGATTATTATTATTGAGTTTTAAACGTTTTATTGATTAAAAATTATTGATTTGAGAATTAAATCTAATTGTACAATAATTGTTATTAAAATATAAAGTAAGAATTGAAAGACATATCGTAAATTGCTACAAAAATATATAAATTATAAACTAGTTATATTATTTTAATTCAAAAACGTAATCAAAGCACAGTATTAAAAATAAATTTAATTTAATTGATTTATCTAAATAATCATCACTGTATTTTCTTGCTCAAAAGGTAAATTATTTTTGCCTAAATTAATTTTTAATTTTTTTATAGATTAGTAATTTGGAATTATAAATTTCACCTTTTTTTTTTTAAATAATTTTGTTAAATTTAATTCAATCCCTGGTTTTAACAATCTCAGGTTTAGTGGTATTAGAAAATATTTAAAAGCATATTTTGAACACTCAATAGTTTGTTAACTTTTATTTAAATTTAAATCAAACACTGTTCTATCTTTATTGATTTATTAATATTGTTAAAAATTTAATCTATCTTTATTGCTAAATTTGAGAATCTAATTAAAAAACAAAACGTGCATAATTCTCAAACTTTTTCAACTTTAAAATACAAAATTATGATAAATTAGCCTTAAAAAATTTGTCTCGAAATAAAAAAATAAATGCGCAAATAAATTTTCATCTTAACTTTTTTTGGAGTCAAAAATTGTATGCATCAATTTTGTGCTGAATAAATGAAAAATTAAGAGCGAAATTAAAAATTCTTCTAAACATATGATAAAATTTTTCATTTACTTCATACATATCGCTTTGCATATTAAATGCAAAATACATTCTAATGAGAGTATAAAGCATGAAATATTGAAAGCAACGAGAACAATCATTTCGATAATTTTCCATTTTAAATTCTATTTTTTTATACATTAAACTAATTTTATTCTAAACGCGCATTTTATTGTAGACGAATAATTTAATTTTCAAATTTTTCATATTTTAATTAATTGCGAAGATAATTTTGCAGTCTAACTTTAAATTAAAATTAGAAAATTATAAATTTAGATAAAATGGTCTATTTTAATTGTTGCCAGTGTGGTACTGGTTTACGAAAAAACCAAGTCGAAACACACATGAGAACATGCCGGTCTCGAACATACAGCTGCATTGATTGCCAAAAGGATTTCAAGTAGACAAAACTCATAACTAACGCTGTGTTCCCAGATTCAATTTTTTTAATGTTTAGTTTTGTTTAAGAAACGAAGAGTACAAGTCTCATGTGAAATGCTTGACAGAATCTGAACGCTATGAGAGCAAAGACTTTGTTGCTAAACAAAATAAAGGCGACATTAAGCAAAATGCTTGGTTCGAGGTATGTATTAAACAAAATCCTCTTGATAAGTCTTTACAATCAGGTAGATTTTTTTTCAATGAAAAACTTCTTATTGAAATGAATAATTTTTGTTTTTCAAAATTTATTTTTGTAAATTGCAGCTACTGTGAATCCAATTATTAGGATCACTTTTTTTAAATATTTTTTTTTTAAAATTCAATGCAAATTTTATTTCATTTTCAATTTTAATTAAAATTTTATTATGTTAAAATTTTGATAAAAAGAATTTGATAAATTTATAAAAAAAAGCTTTTGAATATTTTCACACAAAAATCTAAGAAGGACATCTTCAATTTTCTTATTTCAAAAATTATTAACTTATTTAATGTCCAAACCCCACTTTTCAGATTTGAAGGTCCAATTTTTTCTAATAAATATGCCATAAATATGGTTTTTTCAAAGCAAGTTTTTACAGATTTATTCTAGTGTTGGTCGTCTCGATGGCTGTGAGGAAAAAAACTTAAAACAATTTCAACTATTAAAATTTAGTGCACATAAGCACCAATAATATGAAAAATAAACAAAATTTAGAAGAAAAAATTTTTTTTCCACTCAGACATAAAGGTCCGTGTGTGCCATTAACAGTGCCTAACATGATTTTATTCTTAAGTAGCTTATTTGAATTCAAAATGTTCCAGTTTAAATTATGAATAAATTAAATTCTATAAATATTTTTTTTAATTTTTGCAGGTCTGTTTCTTGGATTTTGAACAAACAAATGAATATTTCAACAATATTTTATAATTTATTTTTTAAGAGAGTCTTGAAAGCTGTTGAATCATTCGAGGGTAGTCCAAAAGCCAAATCTTTGCTGCAAAAACTGACAGATTATCCGAATGTTCCGAGAAAGAAGGCCAAATTCTTCAATTTCATAAGGAACAGTTTTAGGTCTTTTAATGTGAATGACAGTCAATTGAATGAAATATGGAATGTAATCGAGTCATTTGATCGTGCAGATAAAAAGATAAATGATCAATCAAATGGAAATAATTTAAAAAGAAAATTTGAAAAAAATGCCCAACAGGAGGATGAGATTCAAATAGAAAATAAAAAACCGAAAAGTGAAAACTTTGACAATCCTAAAAAAAGCATAGATAAATTCGATTGGATCGAAATTATAAAAAAAGAGTGCATTAAGCATCAAGACTGCTGTGTTAGTCTTGAAAAACTAGAGAAAAAAGTAACTAATTTATCTTGTTTATAAAAATAATTTAATGTCTTCGAATGAAATCCATAAAATTTTTGAAAATAGATTTTTTTGATGATGTTTTGAAATATAATGTCAATTATTTATACTCCAGGACTTCTTATTTAAAAAATAGTAAAAATTTTTGTTTTAAAAGCTTGCTGTTATATAAAATTTTAAAGCAAAATATTCTTTCAGTTTGAATAAGACTTAAAAACCATATATAAATCTAATGAAGAAGCCAGACTCAGCTAAAATTCACATTTTTAAATGTGAATCAAACATAAATTAAAAAAAAAGAGATATTCATAAATTTTAATCTATTTTCTTAAAGATTAGTTTATTATTTTTTCACTGTTTTCCTATTCTTATTTTATTTAAATCCCCAATTTTCATTTTGTAATCAAAACTCAAGTAATCGTAATTAATTATGAAGTTTAGTATATTTAAGTTTTTTTTTAGAAAAAAATTTTCGGTTTAAAAGAATCCTATAATTTAGTCCTTTCTATTGTCTCATCGATTTGTTCTTGTTGTAAAATCTTCACTTGAAGCCATTTTTTTTCTAAAAAATCCACAATTGTAGGAATTTGAATTATTTTTATCTTAAATTTTTTAAGGTACTAAAAAAATACAAGAAATTTAAAACAGATGAAAATGAACAAAACAACAATTTAGTCGATGATGAGGAAAAATTTAGCAAAAAATTAAATAAAAAATTGAAAAAAATGTCAAATCTATTCAGCTTGATTGAAAACGATTCTAATTTTGTTGTCAAATATAACGACGCTACCAACTACAATCAAATTGTTTAAGTGCTTCTAAAATAAAATACTTTTAGAATTAATTTAATTTTTTTGTTGTTTCTTAATTTAAAAAATTCATACAGCTAAAATTGTATGAAAATTTTTTTTTATCTTCATTATGCTCTAGACTAGTTAAACTTTTGAAAAAAAAAAGATAAGTAATCAAATATTAACCAAAAAAAAATAAAAATAAAACCAAACAAATTAAAAATTTTATTTTTAGTTTCATTATGATAAAATAGAATTATTTAGTATGTTTTAGGTTTTAGTCGAATTCCGCAATTCGATTGGGAGAATTCAGCTTTATTTTAATTTATGCTTTCGAGTTTTTTTCTTTTGTTTTGCATTCAAATCTAATATATAATATATAAATTCTCATTTTTTTTTTCTTTTGTATATTTTTGTTAGTTGTTTTTTTTTGTTTTTTTTTTTTTTGCTAGTGCTTTTAACATAATTATAATAATTTTATATATTTTAGCAAAATAATTCAAATTTTTTTTTCTAAATTAAATTTTTTAAATGAAAATTGTTGTTACATGTCGAGCAAAAATCATATATGTGTTTACATATGAATAAGAGGCATGAATGCTAGAAAATCATCAAAATAGCATTGAGTAATTTTGTATAATACTTAAAGCATTAGACTTGCTCAGAACGAGATAATTTTCAAAAATTTAAAACACTTTAAAAGATGCTTCAAAGGTTCACCATGGCAACTAATAAGCTAAATTTTTTCAAGTTTATTTAGATAAAATAATTAAGAAGCGAATAAAGGCTGTTCAGAATTGAAAATGACCTCACCGAATCCAGGTAAACGCCGCATGAACACGGACGTGATCAAGCTGATCGAATCCCAGCACGAAGTCACAATTTTGGGCGGCTTAAACGAGTTTATGGTAAGATTTCACGGACCCAAGACAACGCCTTATGACGGAGGCGTGTGGAAAATTCGTGTCGACTTGCCTGATAAATACCCATTTAAATCACCTTCGATTGGCTTTATGAATAGGATATTTCACCCTAACATAGACGAGGCCTCTGGCACTGTGTGTCTTGACGTTATTAATCAAACATGGACGCCCATGTACGATCTAGTGAATGTTTTCGAGTCCTTTTTGCCTCAATTGTTAACTTATCCGAATCCAGTGGACCCGTTGAACGGAGATGCTGCAGCGCTCTACTTGCACAAGCCAGAAGAATACAAAGCCAAGGTGAGAGAATATGTGAAAAAGTATGCAACCGAGGAAGCGCTCAAGAGCCAAGAGCAACAAAAATCGTATCAAAACGGGGCTACCTCATCGTCGTCTTCGGGTGCCTCGTGCTCGTCCGATGCTGGCTCATCAGGCTCATTGGACGGCACCAAAGCTTCTTCGAAAAACAACGGCAAAACAAATAACGACGAAAGTAGTGAAAGTTCAATGAGCGAATTCGAAGACGACGATGCGCCAGGAATGGAATTGTAGTATCTAGCCAAAAATATATATAAATATTTTATAAATATCTTATTTTATATATTTTTTAAAAAATTTTAGAAAAAAAAAAATAAAATAAACTCTTCTAACTTTCACTTTTTCAAGCATGTTAAATAATTTTCTTGTTTCTTTTTTTTTTTTTTTCTATAATTTATTTTACCTGTTCATTTTTTTCTTTCTAATTATTTTTGTTAAGACTTTGGATTTTTTTTCTCTTTGGACTTTGTATAATTAAGTTTTTACGGATCCAGATAAGTTTGTTAAATGCAATTTAAGCTTTTGTGTCTAATTGGTTAGAGCTTGACAAGTTTTGAAAGCGATATTTGAGTTTCATCATTATGGAAATTAAGTTAATCCAACTGAAGAAATGTTTAAACTTGTTTAGCTTAGTTTTTCAGCTTAAAACTTAATTTTTTTTTCAATAAAATTTTTTTCTTAATTATTGTAATTTTTTTTTTAAAGTTCCTAAGTTTAATAATTAAACTTTTAATTTTGCTCTAAGTGTAAAATATTTACTTGAATTTTATTTGATTAATACAATAAAACACAAAATATATAGATTTTTTATTAATTTATTAAGAATATGGGCTCTAGGATCTTAGCACTTTTTAAAGAAAGGAGTCTGTTGCATATAGACGGTTTTCAGCCCCCATTTTAGTCCTCAAGTGATCGGATAATACATCATTTTGAAGCTTATTTTACAAGGATTAAAATTATAATATTTCTCGGAAAAAAAATTGGCGCCATAGATATTTTTATGATTAAAATATCAAAACATACAAGATATTTTGATCAATTAAGTATTAAAAAAAAAGATGTAAACTTAAATTTTTTTAATTAACTATGAAAAATAAAGGCTAAATTTTTATATTCGTTAAATAATTCACAACTATTTAAGCTAATTCAGCTAAAAAAAAAGATATGCTGAATAATAAAGTCAGTACCCTCTTCTTCGTATTAGACCATCATCCGGGTGATCGGATCATGATAGGATAAACTATGGCTCATTTGAAAAATTAATAAAAAAAAATGTATTTTTACTTTAAAAAAAAATTGGCGCAACCTTTAATTTCTTGATAGAAAAGTTAAATTTCTATTCCTTTTTTTTTTAAAGATTAGATAAAAATTGGGGAATTATATTTTAAATTAAATTAAAGTAAAAACTAAATTTCAATTTTTATTCAATTTTAATTTTAAATTATTAAAATTAAAAAAAAAAAGTCAACTAAGCTTGACGTCTGCAATTAAAGCAAGCTGATCATCGGAAAACGAGTATTCTAAAAGGGACGATCGTACTTGTTCACAATACCGAGATACTTCTACCCTATCATCAAGTCGAATGTGAGCTTTTATAGCTTCTTGAGTCATGCCTGTTTTAAGCCAAAATAGATATATTGCCAAGGCTTGAAATTTTGTTCGAACTTGAGAATCTTTCATTTCATCAAGGTAACTACAAAGAATATTAAACTCGTCTTTGTTGAAATTAGTTGTAAGTTTACATGTTTGGCTTTAAGTTTTAATAGGATCAGCAAAATCATCAAAGAGTCTATTTTTTTTGATTCTTCGATCAATGTTACGATTAATTTTTGATTTATTTTCGGCTTTTTGACCAAAACTGATTGATTCTACTAGAACTAAGCACATATTGATACACATATCATCGTTCAAAAAGAGATTTAATTCAAGTATAGAATAATTTTAAATGGTTTTGAAAATGATTTGTTAAAAAATGGAGTGAACCCCATTGCAAACATTAAATATTTTAAAAGTAGTTTTAAAAGCTATTTTTGAGTCTGAATCTTCTTCAGATGATGAGATAGTTGATCATGAGATCAGCCAAAAAACAAAAACAAATTCAACATGTTCGGATATTAAATCCGTATGCAGTCAGTAATAAAAAAAATAGGTTTTTACTGCCCAAATGTTTATAACAAAAAAATAATCGTTACTTTTTTTCTTTTTAATTTTTTTATAATTTTTCTATAATTTAATATTTTTGTCGTATTCTAATAAAAATCAGATTTGTAAATTAAAGGGTAACTCTATTAAACACTGTGTTGAAAAAAAATAATTTAGTGCAACACTTAAGTTCGCACGATGCAAAACTTCCACTCTATCTTCAGATATGGATTTCGACCTCATTTTTAGATTCTACGTATATGAAAACCTAGGGTTAGCCAAAATTTTTTTTTTTGGCTAGGGGGTCTGAAACTTTACAGCCTTATATAAAGTATATTTTATTTAAGCTTTTTTATCTCAGAATTTAATCAAACGAAGCTACCCGATCGAAACATTTTCTAATAGAGAATTAAATGCTCTTTATTCTGAGTTAGTTATCTTGAAAAAAAATTGAGATTTTTCGGAAAAATTTTGCCATTTTTTAACCTTTTCGGGATCTAATTTTTTCCTATAAAAAATTTATTGACACTGTAAATTAAAAATATTAGTATTTTTTAAAATAACCAGTTGACTTGATATTTGAAGTTGAGAACAATATTACAGTAGGATAAAATTAAAAAGTTTATAATAATTAACTTTTTGAGTTTATTATTTTTCTCTCATTTTTGAAAAATTTTACAAATTTTACGTTTGAACAGTATTTAGCAAACAATTAGCAGATAATTTAATCTTATTATTTGATTTTTTCTGCTCGACAGCCTCAAAAAAGGCAACAGAATATTTGGTCAACTTTGATGGTACTAAATTTCGGACACAGATGGTCATTAAAAACTTTTTTTTTTACCATTCTGTATATGATTATGAAGTTTTTCCTGATCATAAATACAGTTTTGGTTCGAATGCATGAATCTATCTTATTGATGTCTAGTGGATATCTCACATCAATTTGTATTATAAGGCTTGAATTTATTTGCATGTTAAAATACTTCTTGAATTTGTTAACCTATTGACATGTCAAAATAATTAATTCAAATTTAAAAAAAATTAGATAAAAGTTGTATTTAGATAAGAGCTTTTTTAAATTTATTTACTTTATTTTATTTTAATTAAAATCTTAAATTAAAATTACTAAAAAAAATTTTGAATTCAGAGAAAAAAAAAAACTCCATGTTCCCATTTAAATCGCGATACACATGTGTCAAGGTATTTTAAAGAGAAAAATATTTCTAAATGAAAAATATTAATGCATGCAATTTCTTTTCGGCTTATGTATACTCCATTCACCAATTTTATTTGCATGCATATATATATATATACTTGTAGAGCTGAGCGAGAAAAAAACATGCGCTCTCTATGTTGATTTTAAATTTCTACCCAAATAGTAAAAAATTAAAAATTTGCACACTCTGTAGCTCTTAGTCCGGCTTTTGATGGACTTTCATCCAATTTAAATCCTAAAATTTCGATCTCAAATTTTAGATAAATAGTTATTTAAAATGGCTGAAGTAGCGGTAACAAACGAAGTATATGCCAACCAAGTAAAATTATTTGGCAAATGGAATCCAGATGAAGTAAACGTTGAAGATATTTCTTTGGGAGTGAGTGACACTTTTAACCAAACAAATTACTATTTTTCTTAATTATATCCAACTAGGACTATATTCCAATCAAAGGAAAAGCTGCCAAGTACATCCCTCACACTGCTGGTCGTTACCAAGTAAAACGATTTCGTAAAGCTTTGTGCCCAATTGTCGAGCGTTTAGTATGCTCTCTTATGATGCACGGTAGAAACAATGGCAAAAAATTGTTGGCTGTCCGAATTGTTAAACACGCCTTTGAAATCATTCACTTGCTAACTGGAGAGGTAAAATATTTTTTCAATTGAATTTAATTGACCAAATATTAAAATAATTTATTGAGTTTAGAATCCTTTGAAAATATTAGTCGATGCCATCAAAAACAGCGGTCCAAGAGAAGACTCAACCAGAATTGGTCGTGCTGGTACCGTAAGACGTCAAGCTGTTGACGTTTCGCCATTGAGACGTGTCAACCAAGCTTTATGGCTATTGTGTACTGGTGCTCGTGAAGCTGCTTTCAGAAACATTAAAACTATTGCCGAATGTTTGGCTGATGAATTGATCAACGCTGCAAAAGAATCACCAAACTCGTATGCCTTCAAAAAGAGAGACGAATTAGAAAGAGTCGCTGTATCTAACAGATAAATTAACGGGAGAAAATTTTTATATTTATACAGCAATGATCGTATATGTCATGTTATAGCTAAATTAACAATTTACGATTGTTGTTAATAAATAAAAAAATAAAATATTTTTCTCGTAATTCAATTTTTCAATTAATATTCTGATTTATAAAAAAAAAAAGCTCAAATCATTAATTTATTTATTGAATGTAAAAATTAAAAAATCTATTTGAAACATAGTTAAAAAGTTTTTTAGAACTTCAAAAGAAAATAACCAAGAATTTAGTTACTGATTTAATATAGAACACAGAAATAAAAATGCAAGAA
Source organism: Brachionus sp. 'Tiscar' (assembly GCA_006352455.1). Lineage (NCBI taxonomy): Eukaryota > Metazoa > Rotifera > Eurotatoria > Ploima > Brachionidae > Brachionus > Brachionus sp. 'Tiscar'. The sequence goes on along the minus strand of VANL01000024.1, from coordinate 60,404 downwards.
AAAATAATTTTAAGATTTAATTTTATTTGGTTTAAATTGATAAATTTAGCATGGTGGTGTCTTTTAGCAAATATGTTTAGGCTTGGTTTTGGTAAGAAGACAAAGCTTAATCAATTTTTTAAATTCTGATAGATAAAAATTTATTTTAAATGTTAATTCTTTCTAATTTTAATTTATAAATTTATTTTTTAATAAAATTTAATTGTTAAAAAAGCAATAGCTCTAATATTTTCTTTTCTATAAGCTGTTAATTTGAAGCTTTCAATTAAATTTATTCTTTAGCAGACAAGTTTAAGACCGAAATTTACAAAAACCAAATTATTTTAGAATAGTTGTTATGTTAGTTTTACGTTAATTTACGTAAAAAACATGTTTCATAGAACTACTGTATTTTTACTGATTTTTTTTTCAAAGAGTTATGCTTACTTTCAAACTAAATTAAATTCTTTATAGATATTTTTTGTAAAATCATTTATAAAACTAATTTGAAAACTGCATCCATTTCCAACGTATTCCAGCCATTGACTACACAGTTTGTGAAGAAGTTGTACAATCATTGAGCACAATTCTCTTTTAAATTGTATGTTTGGATGGCCTCTTGTACTTCTGCTTGAAAAAGTGAGTGGAGATTGTGAACTGACGTGATCAATGTTTATTTTTTACTTTAAACATTTGAATTAAGTACGCCTTTCGGTTAAATTGGTCAGATATAGAGCATTAAGTCTTTGATAGTAGTTTAGATTTTTAAAATTAGAAAAAGCACGAGTAGTTTTTTGCTGTACATTCTCTGGAATAATTTTATTTTTCTGTAGATATGGACATACTCTAAGTGAGGCCTTATAAGATTTTTATAAAGCAATTTAATGACCATCTGTATCCGAAATTTAGTACCATCAAAAAGTTGACCAAATATTCTGTTGCCTTTTGAGGCTGTCGAGCACACTTGGGAACGGCATTTTAGATCACTTTGGTTCCAGAAAAACTTCATAATCATATGCATAATGGTAAAAAAAAAAAAGTTTTTAGGTAAAAATTTTTAAGATAATCAAGTGTAAAAAATATTATTAAAAAATTTGATATATTTGTCCATTAAAAATTTTTCTGTTTCTTCTATCTGACATTATTTGAAAATTTCTCTATAAATCTCTCTGAATCCGGGATCTTGAAACAACATGAGCTTTACCCTTCTCTAAATTAAACATAATATAATTTCGAAGACCTTGATTTGGAACTAAACCCATAAGCTAGCATTTATAAAGATTTAGTTATATTTATTTGGATAGCTAAAAAACTTACCAAAAATTTAAAATTTTAAAAGACCAAGCTATTACTTAGAGACATTACTAGATTTTTACGATCTTATTAATTTTGGCAAAAAAATATAATTTTATGAAAAATTCAAAATCAAACAATTAAAAAGCTCCTTGAACCTTTCAGTATAAAATCATCATATTTTTAATCTATTTGTTTTTAAAAAGTTGATTTGAATTTTATCTTTCTAAACTTTTTTTTAGAAAAAAAACTAAATAATTGCTATCAATTATTTCAAATATAATTTGAATAAAAAGTATATTTTTTCATAGACCTATGATTTTAAAATTAGATAGTAAAAATATCACGAGCATAACCATTTAAAAAAGTTTTTAAAAAAAATTTAACGAGCTATTAGAAAGATAGATGAATTAAAAAAAAGTATCAAAACTATTCGAACTTTCTAGTGTTTTATATACAAATTAATAATATGGTAATTTTAATATATATCATGTTAATCAAAGCCCCATAATTTTTTTTTCCGGGCAAAAATTAGATATCTTTTCCATATTTACTTTTTACTAGAAAAAAACACTACAGATCAGATTATGCTTTCACATCTTTATTCCTTTCACGGTTATTTGAGCTATACTCTTAGCTATAATTCTTCCAAAATAGATCACCTTAAATTTATAAGAGCAAAAGCGCATGTACCATACCTCTATCCATTCACGAATGACATCCTAGTCTTTATCTAATCTTTATCCAGCTTGAGTAAATTATAAGAAGCCAACCATCATTGTGTAAATTACTAAAGCAACAAAAATTAATATGCACATAAAGTTTATTCAAAAAATTTAAACAAAGAATTAGTCTTGAGAAACAGGTTCAAAAAAAGGCGGGTTAGTATCAATTAAAAAAATTTATTTAAATTAAAATAGAAAGTTCATTTCAATGCATCTGTAAGAATAGCAGTCTTCGAGCTGGCCTAGCTAAACCATGTTTGCTCATCAGCAGATATTTCTATTTTTTATATTTGAATAAAAAAAATAATCATTTTTGTTTTTATTTTTATTTTTAATTTAAAAAATAGAACCAATTTTTAAAAAAAATAAACTTTAAAAATTATTCAATTAAATATACAAATTTGGCAAATTATTCGAATAAAATTAAAACAACCCTTCATATTCATAATCAAAATTTCTCTACATTTCAAAAGTATAATAGCTTCTATTCAAATGCTGACTAGTATTGTTCAAATCACATCTCATTTACATTTAAAACGACATGATTTTATCTAAAAAAAAAAGAATATCTAACAAGTTAAATATTTTAATTGTAAAAAAAAAAATTTAGTTACCATGATCTATTGATAGCATTGAATTAGATTTTATTTTAGTTGAATAGCTAATTGAAGTTGACGGACTTGACTTTTGACTTGATTCGCTCGAAACTCGCCTCTCTACATTAGGTTTCGAAACAGTCAAAAATAATTGATGTAAGTTGGGCTTTTCAGATGATTTTTTTATAGAAAAATTTGAGAACTCGTTGGAAAAGTCCGTATCAGCATCTGCTTCAGGATCGTAGTCATAGTCATATGAATTAGTTCTGTTGGACAAAGATGAGACTGACGATGAAAGAACAGATGACAAATTGGAGGGATTTAATTTAAACGACTGAGTTTTGGAAAAATTTCCATGATTCATGTTTCCATTGACCATTTTGCTCAATGTTTCCAATTTTATTGTTTGATATTTAGCTTTAAAAAAATTTTCATTTAAAAATAAAATTCGAACTAAATTTTAAATTACATTTTATTTCATTCAGTTGACTTTCAAGCAAACTTTTTATCTGATTTATCCAGAGCTGTTTTTCGTTTTCACTGCTTGCCTAAAAATTAAAAATTGAATATTTTTTTCTTTAATTAAATAAAAAAAATTGTTGAATTAAATGTTAAAAAACAATTATTTTTACAATCATTTTCTTCAATTTAGACATGAACATTTCTGTAAATGAAAAATAAGTGTCTCATCTAAACTGCTTATTAGACTTTTTTCATAAAAAATCAAATGACTAATTTGAAATAAAAATTTTTTTCTTAACACTAAATTACTGAACCTTTTTTCTAATGTTTGTATCCTTGTAATTTTTTATTTTGAAGACTTGAATTTTAGCTCTATAATAAAGTGATGTTCCGCTTTTTATTTTTTAAAAAATTTTACGTAAAATTAATTTTTGTAAATTCAAAAAAGTCCAAAATTTTTCCGAGCTTTGGCGACTTTTTTGTAATTTGATAAAAATATTTAAGTTGTAATTGAACTATAAGATTATTTTTAGAAAAGTAACTTTTTCAAATTATAAAAAATTGTATTTAGAAGAAAAATCACAACCAGAGCTTTGAAAAATTTTGGACTTTTTTGATTTTCATTTTGATTTTAAAGCTCACGTAAAATTCAAATCAAAATATAACTAAATATGTAAATGTTTTTTTTCTTTAGATTTTTATTTCTTTTGAAATTTACTATATTTTAGGAAAATTATTATCAAAAACATATGAAAACGATTCGGTCCAAATTTCGAATTTTCTTTTTTCATTTTTGATGTTTTCAGTCAAACCGATCTCATTTGTTTTAATAGCTTCTTTAAATTGATAAAAATACTGAAAATTTAAAATCGAATTGCAAGATGCTGTGGAAGAAAAAGTAGATGATGAAGAGGATTTACTATATTTTAGGAAAATTATGGTGAAATACAAAAAGTGTAACATAACTGTATAAAAAATTGATTAGGATTCAACAGTCCTTTTAAAATATATAAGCATTAACAAAGACCAATAAACTAATAGTCTAAAATTTAGGACTTAAATTATTAGGAAATTTTAAAATTGAAAAAAAATTTGAAATAAAGGTTTTGATTTCTTATTGTTGATTTTTTTTAAAATTTTTCTGAATAATAAAATTTTTAAATATTTAAAAATAATTTGGCTCATATAATATCAAATTTCTTCTAAATGTAGCTAAATTTATTTGATGAAATACAGTAACTGATAAATCTTGTTTGATCGTGGCCTAATAAATGTTGGTCTCAAAGGTTTTCTTCTATTATATTAGGATTTAAAAAGATGGCGCCTAATATGAATCATGTATTATTTTAAATTTACATTCAATTTTTTTTCTTTAGATTTTTATTTCTTTTGAAATGCTTTGGATTTTAATTTTAGAATTTTTTTCGGTCAGTTGGGTAAAAAAATCGAGCAACTATTCTAAAAAAATATGTTTTTTTTTGTATAAAGATAGAAATACCTCAAAAACATATGAAAACGATTCGGTCCAAATTTCGAATTTTCTTTTTTCATTTTTGATGTTTTCAGTCAAACCGATCTCATTTGTTTTAATAGCTTCTTTAAATTGATAAAAATACTGAAAATTTAAAATCGAATTGCAAGATGCTGTGGAAGAAAAAGTAGATGATGAAGAGGACATGAGAGAAGATGAATTAGACGAGATCGTGTTGTTCAGCGATGATTGTTGAGAGTTGGGATTGTTATTGGAAGCTGACATTGAATTTTGTAAATTAGATGTCTGTGGTAATTCATCGCTCTTGCGCTTGCAAATTAGAATAGCCTTTTCGAACAGAAATAGCTCAATTGTCTTGTTATTTATTTGAAACCTATTGACCACATTCATTGCGGCACTGCTCGTCTTATTGCTCAAATTTCTCTTTAGTTTGGTCATTTGAATCTGATCACGTTTAAGCAGACGTCCATTCATTTTAATTTCCGAATTGTAGCCGATGATAAATGAGGCATGCATCACGTCATTTAAATTATTAACCACATCAAGCATGCTTTCAATCGACTCTTCAATGAATTCCTTGTTCTCGAAGGAGCACACTTTTTTAAGCTCTTTTAGAAGCAACTGATATTTGCTTATTCGTTGGACTGGTTTCAACAAGTAAGTGTCTAGCGCTAGTTTTAGACCAAGGCTCATTTGAATAGACTAAGATAAAATTATCAATTTATTTGAATAAAATTTAAAATTAAATTTTTACTTTAAAAAATGAACAATTGACGCAATATTCTCTCCATATCTCTTCAGAATTCGGTTTGTTTAGACAATATGTTGAATAGAGATAAAAATTTTCCTTCTAAAGTTTAATTAATTTTTTTTTTTTATTTGAATAAAATTTTTTTCTTTCTACTTACACAATCAATAAACAATTTGCATATTTTGGGTATCGAGTCTCTGGACAATTCTAGTTCGTTGAGAAAAACTCTTTAAAAAAGAGAATAATAAAAAATTTAGAAAATTAAGAAATTTTATTTTATTTTTTTACCTGCTATGAAAATTATAAATCTCTCGTATATTTCCAAACAAAATATCTTTGTTTATAAGCACAAATTGTGGTACTAGACTTTGATTTTCAGGATCGTTTAAAGTATTCAGATAACCCTTTAAAAAATTTTTTAAAAAAAATTTAAAAAAAATTCAGTCTAATTTACATCAATAATCAACTTCAATTCACTCACGTAAACTCGTTCTGTTTCTATTAATTCACTCAGAATGTGTCTTAAAAACGAGAAAAAAAAATTAATTTTTAATTAATAAAAAAATAAAAAATTACCTTATTTTTTTTTCATTCATTTTTTTTTGTTCTAAAATTTCGTCATCTTCATTGTCGTTTATGGACGAAGACGACGAATCATTGCTTAATTTTCTAGATTTTAGAGTTCCGTGCGAGAATTTGCGCGGATTTTTCTTCAAAAAGCCAGCTATTTGTGATGAATCAGCATTTGACAGAGTTCTCTTTGGCTTGCAATTATCTTGCACAAAATTAGAATCAAAATTTTTTGTTTTGTCTCTCTTAATTTCTCTTCTAAATGTATCATGTATACGATTCATTAGGTTATTTTGATCAAAAATTTGTTGTGGCTCGACACGTTGCACCGGCCTGGACACCACAAACGCCTTGCTCAATTGCTCTTTTCTTTTCTCAAACATTTGACAAAGCGATTTTAGCTGAGAGCACACTATTTCGAAATTTTTCTCGACATTGGTCGGATGTGTCTTGTTGCATTGAGCCATTATGTTCGCATCCATGTCAAACGAAGACAAAGTGACCGTCTCGTCTTCGCTTCCGGTCTCACATTTATTCAAGTCTAGCTTATTGTAGTCGGCCAGCCACTCTTCGATTTCGGCCAAATACTTTCTTTTCCTCTCCTGACTAATGTTTATTAGGTCCTGGTCATGAAATAATGTGCTTCCTCTGTCAAAAATCTGCTTGGCCAAGCTTATTTTTTGAACCATAACCTTGTTGTTTTTGAGTCCATTCAATTTTTTAAAATAGTTTGATTTAAATTCGTCAATTAAGCGCTTCAATTCGCTGCACTTGGGCTCGACACTGTCAATGCAGTATCCGGTGCTTACCTCTTGTTTAAGAACGACCATTTCAGAGTTATTATTCGGATCGGGTACGGCGAAAAAATTTTCGCTGAAATTTTTCAAGTCTGATATTGAATTAAAATCGTTTGACGAAGATTCTACACCCGAGTCTATGCAAGACTTTTCAATATCGTCAAGCTGAGTTCTAATATTTTTTTTGCTTGAAATAAGTAGCTCTATGCCCTGATTGTACAAATTGAATGCTTCTTCAAAAGCGCTCTTAAGAATTAAATGGGTCAGTTTGATTTAATGTCAATCAGAATTAAGTCTAAATGGAGTAATAGTGAGAAAATCTTATTCAAGAGCTCCGTGGAGCCACTTTGATTTTTAATTTAATTTTGTAAGGATATTTTCTGAAAAAAAGTTGGGAGAAAACTATTCAAAAAAAAATATTCTAGCTTACTTTCGATTGTTCATTCAAGACCTGCAAGAGTCTTATGAAACTATCGTATTCTTCTTCTAGTTGAATATTTTCATCAGTAATCGAGCCGAGCTTTTCGTTTATTTTCAGAATATTTATTCGTACCTATTTGAGTGGAAAAAAAGTAAATACAGACTTTAAAGATTTTTTTCTATATATTTTATTTTCATACATCTTTGAATTTTTGTTCGAATTTTCTTAAATCTAGGCACTTGTTCAAACGAATAAAATGATTATTCCAGAACATTTCTAGCGTTTTTTGACTTTCTTCCATCAATTGAAGCAAACTATGTTAAAAAAAAACAAAAAGATAAATATTATTTTTTAATTTAGAATGGTGCTAATTAGCAAACAAGCATTAGATAACACATTCGAAGAGAAAAATTTTTTAAATATTTTATTAAAGTAACACATTTAAAAGCTGTTTCGAATGCAAATCGGTTTGTTTAAGTCAAAATTTACTTGAATACGGTTTGATAATGAATACGGATGTCGGGTGTGAGGGCTGAATATTTCTCAGTTTTATTCTGGAACATGTCAATTTTGCTTGTTTTTTCTATTAAATTTAGCACAGTTTCACCGAATCTTAAATAAGTTTAATTTGTAAATTAAAATAGACAATGTTGTGTCATTCATTTTGGGACTATGTCAGCAAATAGCGATATATACAAAATTTTAATTCAATCTCTAGCTGCTTGCCTATAGTTTAATTAGTTTGTTTTGTTCAAGTAGAAAAATTGTATATGACTCTTTAGAAGTGAAAACCGGATTAGGGTTTATTGAAATTATAGCCTAATAATAAGCTAACTAATGCAATTAAATAATTAAATATTTTTTGAAAAACTCCACTAATTAATATTAAACTAATATTTACAATGGCAGTAGACTTTTAAAATCAAGGCTTAAAAAGACTTTTATTTCATAATTGCCTTTTAAAAAATACACCGAACAAATAAACAAAAATTTATGAAAAAAAAAGCTATTTTCGTAACCATTTTAGTTTAATCAAAAGAGGAATTTTTTTATTTCAAATTTTTCCATTGTAAATATTTTCTGAAAAAAAAATACAACTGAGTAGAAATAAATTAAAAATTATTAAACGAAAAAATTAATTTCAATTTTTGACTAAAACAAAATATTTAAGATGGTCAATTTGAAGAAAATTTTTCATCGATTTCATTAATTAATTCTGAATAAAATTTTAAATTTCAAAAAATTTCATTTTTATTTTAAAAATGAAGAGATCGATATTTTAAAAATATTTAGAAAAAATCTAATTCTGTTTTCAAAATATTTAAATGAATAAATGTGTGTCTAGTATTACTTAAAAAACAACATAAATAAAAAATTAAACAAAAGAAAAATATTTATTTTTAAAATGATTATCTCATTTTCCAAACGTTATTAAAAATTTGAACTTTGGTTTGATTTTAAATTTGAAAAAAATTCAAAATCTAGTTTAAAAAAAATTTTTTACATCAAACTTTGGTGAACCTTCTTTTTTTTTTAATAAAAATAATACAAATTGATAATGGATTCTTAGCATGTAAAAATTTTCAGTCTATAAATTCTTATTAATTGGTATAAAATATGAGATTTGAAATTTTCTCTTTTGTTAAAAAAAAAATTCTTCTGAATGAAACTCCAATATTTTCTGTGATAGAACTTGTACAACTTCAAATAATGTAACGTATCGTTAAAGGTACCGAGTAATTTGATCCAGACCAAGATATCAATTTTTCTCTTAATCATTAAATATTTTTCTTAAGTTACATCACTAAAACATGCTTACTCAAAATTATAAATTTGACTTTAATTTTTAGTTTTTAAGAAAGTTAAATTTTTTAAATTAATATCCAATTCAACTATTCCGATAAATAACTAGTAAAACAAAATAATCTAATAAATAAAAATTTATGAAAAATATTTATTTAAAAAATAAATTTAATTTAAAGATTTTTACTTGTGCAAGTAAAATAAATAAATTTCATTACTATTAGAAACTCTTAAAGAGCGCTTAACCTTTTAGGATATAAAATAATAAGAAAATTGTATATAAAACATATATGCATGTAGAATTTAAATATCTTGTTTGTGTTCAAAATAAAAATTGTCTAAATATAAAATTTTAATTTGTTTAATTTTCTTCTTTTAAAAGTAATTATTTTTATGTAAAATTTTTGAATAAATTTCAGTTATGTTAACATAGAAAATTACATAAACTCATATTTAAATTGATATCTTAGTGCAAATTTTTAAAAGGTATAATTTTCAACAAAAAAACAAAAAAAAAATGCTTCTTAGATTATTATAAAATTTTTTTCTTAATAAATATTTCATGTTTTAGTGGGCTCTTGCTTAAAACGAATTAAATTGTTCTATAGGTTATAGTTAGCTTTTATAAAGCCTAATATATTCAACAAAATTTTGAAAACCTTTCTTATCTTATTCACTTAAAAATGTCTGATAAGTAAATAATTTTCAATTATATTTTATTATGAAGAGGTTCATGGGTAGGTAGTTTTTATGGTCTTAAGTCTTTCAAAATGAGTTTTCGATTATGTATCTATTTATTTTAGCTTTTATTATGTAATGGTGAAAAATAGACTGAATAAAGTATAAATTTCATTTCCATTTTTAATCATAACTTTCAGAATAAAAATACAATTCAACTCATTAGAATCAAATCAAATAATTCTTAATATGAACTAGCTTAATTATTTAAAAAACATTTAAAATTTTAATTTATTTCGACCAAAAATAGTGTTGGGTACCGCTAGTATTCTTAATGGAGGCAAAAAAAATTGACTATTCAATTTTGAAGTGACATCTCTTTAAAATAGAGACATCTTTTTTAGTGACATTATATTCAAAATTGAGCACTATTTTAAAAAAAAGCTTTAATTTTAGTGACATATAATAAAAAGTGAATGCATTTTAAAATTTTTTTACTTATTGTTAAAGATAGTTTAAAATTGAATTATTTAACTATGCTAAAATCGGATATTTTTTTTTAAAATGGGCAAATTTTTTCTTTTTTAAGACATGTCATTAAAATTGAACATTCCTTTTTTTAAAAACCAATTCTCATTTTTTACATAAATTTGGATAATTACATTACCAAATTTTCATTTTAGAAAATTTATAGAATTTAATTTTTTTGTGATCCAGTGGCCGCTACTATCGGTATCCAGCACTAATCAGAAATTATAGTCATTTATAACAAAAGCAAATGAATAAAAAACCCTATTGTCTCTTTCAGCTTTGTTAAATAAAATATGTCCAAATGAATTTTTTAATTACAATAAATAAACATTATTTTCTATCTGCTTTTTTTTTTTAAATTAAAAATTAATTTTAAAAAATGAAAAAATATTTGATTTTCACTAAAATTTAATAAATAACCAAAATATTTTTTCAGAAAAATAATATTTTAAAAATAAATAAAATTTTCAGAAAAAATTTTTTTTTTAATTATTAACATTAGACTAAAACGAAACTTGAAAGAAATAACAACTGAATAAAATGCTTTATGCTTAATTGCTTTGAAAATAAAAATTGAAAATAAAAAGTTGTCTAATCCATGTATTAAATGATCTAATGTTAAAAACTGTTCTATTTGCTAACATTAATCTTTAAAGTTGATATTAAACACAAAATTTAGTGGGGTCAAAAAATAATCAATATGGATTAACAAATACCTTTTAGTACTTTGAACTGTCGACAATAAATCAGCTCTTTCTTTTAATTGAGTATTTATGAGAATTTGTGTGGATGCGACGTCGTTTGGAAAATCTGTTTCTTCCATGAATTTAATGAACTGTTTTAGACTAGCTACACATTCATTCACATTTGTACTAAGTTTTTCAATGAACTTGTATCGCCACAGTCAAAATAAGATTATTTTTTTTAGGCACAGTTTAAAAAAGCTACTTGTCGTTGTTCGATCCATTCCTGGTGTCTGTAATGAATAGATCCTCCAAATTCAGTGGTGAGATTTTCTTTATCTATATTCGTGTAAAGCTCGTCAAGATTTTTACAAATTTTTATCTGCAAACAAGTAAACAAAAATCCAATTATTTATTTGTTTAATGTTTATTTTTAAATTTACATTAAATTGATGATTCTTGATGGGTTGATTGTAGTTGTTGAGATTAACACTCTCGTTCAGTGTATCCTCTTGAAATAAAATAGAAGATAGGACTCGTTGAAAGTAAGATTGAGGCCGAAGAATAAATATCGTGTTTAGCTTAGCTGGAAAATAATCCTTTAGTAAAGTTAAATTAAATTTAAAACAATTGGCCAAATAAAGGCAAGACAAACTTGTATTAGAATAAGAACGTTCTTAACTGAACTCCATTTATCGTTTCGTCTATCTATCAAAATGCTAAATCCGGTTTGTTTATCTGATTCTCTAAACAGAGGTAAATATTTAAAAGCTTTACCAAGTTAATTGAAGATAAAAAAAAATAATAAAATTTAAATAAAAATATATTTACGAGGGTATATTGCAAAAATAGTCTATGGCTTTGCGATAATTTTCTACTTTAATCTCTTTATTGTTGCAATTGTCAGTAAATGTAAACAATAAAGAACCGTTTCGAGTACAACCACCTTAGGAAAAATTGGAAAAAAAAATTAATTTAAATAAAAAAAATTAAAAAAAAATTGCTAATCCGCAATTTTGAATAAAACCAAACTAGAAAATAGCGAGAAATGCAGCTTATATCTTGTTCTAATTTTGCCTAGATTCAATGCATGATTGAAATTTTAGTATGATGAAACTTGAAGCTAGCTTGGTTAGTTAAATAATTTGAAAGTATGCCCTAATTATGAGACTAGAAATTCGTAATTCAGCTCGTTTTAATCGAAATCTCGTAGAAAAAACAAACCGAATAATCAAAATCAATTTGAATGAGATTTTACTTGCGGGCTTCTAAGTAGAGTTTTAATAATAAAATTCACTTATTCAAACCAAATATTCATCAGCACTTTTTTTAATTAAAAATATAAAACTAGAAATAAACAAATTTTTTTCTTTTACCACTAAAGATAATATGAGGACAGCACAAGGGCCGAATTGGACACATTTTTAAATTTTTTTATGATCTTGCTACGGCAATGAGATCAAAACGAAATTTGTTTTTAAACAAAAAGAGAATTTTTTTTTAAATTTATTAAAGGTGTTATTCAGTATACATGATATCACTTTAATTCATAAAATGCTTGAAATCCTCACGGGTGTCTTAATTTGTATATCGTGATTAAAGAAACAAAAAATCATGATGAATTTAGTCTACAATGCTAGCTTTAAATCAACAAATAAAAAACACTTCAAATAAAGCCCTTATTTATAATCTATTTGAAAAGAAGAGCATGAAGAATGCTTTAAATTATTTTATAAGAAGATAACTTTGATCCAAATTGATTTTTGTTTATTTTTACCAATACTTGTTGTTTAGCCTCTAGTGCCATTTTATTTTAAAAGTCATCAAGAGCATAAAATTTTAATTTAGAAAAAAAAAAAAGATTGATTTATTGTTTAATTCTAAATGTAACCTAAAACCAATTTTTGCTAGCCATAATGGCTTTTAATTTTCATGGATATATTTTTTACTCTCTTATTTATAAGAAAAGTTTCCTATGATATTTATCTAAATTATTAAATCGTTTCGCAAATGATACAAGATTTAATTAGCATGGAAATTGAATAGCTTTCATTCAAGTTACGCAATTCAGTTCGTTTTCACAAATTTCCAATCTGCTTGTTAAATTTTGATCAAACAAAATAAAATTTTAAAAAACAAAAAAAATTTTTTATTTGAATCATTTTTTTATTTTTGTATGTGTGTGTAAAAATTTACCCTAGAAATGATCAATTTAGTGAGCAAAAAGTGCATTTCGCTTGCAATTCTTTAAAATATCATGTAAAATCTTAGCAAAAAGTAATTGAAATGGTCTTAATTGAATGCTTACGTCAAATTTAATCAATACAGACACTTGAAAAAAAAAATTATGAAATGTTAATCCAAATGAATAAATAAATTTTTCATTAAAATAAAAAATAAATAAAATTATTCTATTTAAGAAAAAAATAAACAATTTTGAATTAGGTTACCCAGTTACAAAACCAGTTTGACTAAAATATTTTGCTTTAAAAATTTATTGAGCAATATCATTTTTTTTTAAAACAAAGCTTTTACAAAAGAGACCAAAAATCGGCTTATCGTTTATTTAACAATTGGCCAGATTAACTTTTGATTTTAATATTCTCTGATCTTCTCTTAAAATGAGAACATAATCCTCGAGCTAGTATTGGCAAAAGGATTACCACTAGTCGTATTTATTGAAAAAAAACCAAATTGCCCAAAATATCTCTATTCCATCATATGTTAGCAATTATTTTATTCAAGAAGAAAACTCATAATATTTTGTTTTTAGACTTAATGATATTTAATACTATTTTAAATTTGGGCTTGTATTTTGAATGAGATTAATTTTTTTTTTTTCATAAAATTTAATTACCTGTTAGTATTACAAATTTTTCTTGGATTATTTCAATAACGTTGAGTATGTTTGCACTTGTTTCTTCCATTACGTGCTCTAAAACAAAAAGGAAATATAAAAAAATCTCAAATTAAAATTGCTAATAAAATTTTCTTGATCCTAATAGATATTTAATTCCATTCCTGATCGTTTATCTAGAAACTTAAACTTGCATTAGCTCTAAACACTTTGCGTCGAGATTGTAAAATCTCTTTTAATTAGAGAGCAAATTTGCCCTAAATGAACACAGATCCGAGTGTACTAAAATAGGTGGACAGAAGAATGGGCAGCTATCAGACAAGTGATATTCAGACAGATAAGACTAAGAGACTAGAATTAGCAGGCAGATGTTGAAATTAGACTGAATAAAAGTTGCTTAAATGCAAATATTAATTTGATATAAAAATATGAGCTCTATTTGTTTCGGTAAAAAGATATCGATTTTTTTCCAACAAAATGCTTTAGCTCAATTTTAAATTTGTAAACCTTCAGACTAAGTTATTGAGCACACAATTAAAAAATAAAAAAAGAAAAAGAAAGATTTAAGTTTATTTCAATTAAAATTTTCGTTTCATGCATTTGGGACTTTTGACAGAGTTGGAAAAAAATTTAAATTTCAAACTTAAATCAACGAGCTTATTTCGATATAAATCTTTTTTTTTTGTTGGCTAATAAGTCCTTTTTTTTTCAATCAATATAATTGTGATATTTACTTAATCCTCATTTGAGATAATTGAGAAAAAAAAAAATTTTTCAATCAATTTTTACACTTAAATTTATCTAAAATTTTCGTTTTATTGGGCTACTACTAACAATGCGAGATTTATGTACGCATTTGTCAGAAATATTTTGATTGATTTCATTTCAAAGCCTAAAATCTATTGTTAAACATAACTCAAAATTTAAATATTCTAATTTAGAAAGTAAATATTTAAAAATTTTTATCTACAAATTTTAAATTATAATTTCAATTGAATACTTGTAAATTCGATAAATTTTCTACGACTATAAAATTGAACCAATTGAGCCATAAAATTGAATTATTTTTTCCAAACTTTAAATAGCTTGAAAATAAAAGAAAAAAATAAATAAAATATGAAAATATGGCTAGGTTTGTGATTGAAAAAGCAAACATTTTTCAATTGATCCTTATTTTACTATGTAATATTTAGCCTTATTTTCAAAGGCTAGTAAATCAATTGTTTACGCTTTAAACCTATTTAATCTTGGTCTTAATGAAATCTATAGTTATTGCTTGATTAGGAATGGTGGTCCATCAATTGTCAGAATAACCAATTTACCCAAAACTTTGTAGTAGTCATCCAACTCTTCCAGCCTGTACCAAGTGAGCTCTTTAGACGAAATGGAAATTTGGTCTGTTCTGCAGGCTTTTGTGCGCAGGGAATTTGAACTGAACGAACAAGATGAGAGTGTAGGCGAAGTGACTGTACGTCTTTGAGTCAGTGACAAAGATCTGTCCTTTTTAGATCGATTTTTGGGCTTGTTCTCGATTTTTTTGCAATTGATCGAATTTTTTTTGCATGTTTGCCGCGAATCGGACTCATCGGATGACAAATTTGAATCATTATTAACCGAGTTGAGAAACGCTATTGATTTACTTGGCCGTAATTTAGAAAATTTTCTACTTTTTTCCTTTAATGCACCAGTCTTGCTTAGATTATTAATACTAGATGAGAGTTTTTTTTTGTTTTTGTTTTTTTTACTGCTTTTGATAAATTTGAAAAATGATTTTATCACTCGTTTATTATTAACGGAAGGCTGTTCGTGAACAGTAGGTTGAACCGGCGTGCTCGGCCTGGTGTTCAATACCGATTCTGGTGTGATCGGCTCGGCCAGGTCGTAGTTCGAGACTATATTGAGAGATTTTGTGGATACGGAAGTCGACAAAGTTGACATAATATTCTCATAGCATTTTAGGGTCCAAGGCAAAATAAAATCAAAATTGTTTAGATTTTATCTAATTTAAATAGCTATAAATTACATAAAATCAAAATTTAAAAATAAAATTATCACCAAAATGGCTCATTTTTTTTATCGACAAACTATTTTGATTAAATGAAATAAAAATTTTTTAATTATCTTATCGAATTTCCAGCTAATTTAATTTTTATTATTTATTCTATGATAGTTGAAGAACAAGTAAAATTACATAGTCTAAGGCTCAGTTTCCTCAATTTTCAAATAATAAGATAAATGTGCTTGATTCACTCCATAAACAAAAATTTATGGTGCACACACGGAAAAAAATGAAGTTTGTGTTAACAAAAATAGCAATTGCTACGACAAGGAAGCTCGATTAAAGCTAGCAACTAGGAAAATTAATAATTCCATTGAAAGAATATAATTATTCTAAATGCAAATAGAAAATAAATTTAGATTTCAAGATTTAATTTATTAGGTAATTAGCAAATAAAAATATAAGCCAAGGGCTTTGGAGACCACGTTCTAATCCTATTATGAAAATCAAAGGCTAAAGCAAAATTCGACCTTAGATCACCTAGGCTTTCAAATTTACATTTATGACAAAGCATTACTAGAACAAATATTTATCCCTAACTTTTTTGCTCTATTTCATTTATTCAATCTAAATTATCTATGAGCTATTCAATCGTGGTCCTTCACAACTTATATATACTTGTTTCTTAAACCACTTTGAAAACATTACTTAACGGGCTTTACTTGGCAAACAAATTATTTAACAGTAGAGAAAAATATTTTTGTATTATTCTTAAGTACTTGTTAGATTTTATACATTTTTCCAAAACTAAATAAAAAAATAAAAAAGGTTTAACTTTCTGAAAAGAAAAAAAAAATTGAAAAAAATTTTGTCTAAACTGAAAATAAACAAAGAATAAATCTTTTTTTTTTGTTTTTTTTTCGGACAGAAATAGAGATGAGCTTAATCGAGCCATAAAGGATAAAATTTGATAAATAAATAGAAGAAACGGGTTCTGATCACGTTTTAAATTTTTCATGCGAAATTAGAGCCTAAAACGATTTAGAAAAAATACCTTGCCAGACTTGCATACTAAGAATTAAAAATTGATTAAATTACTAAAATCCGATTAAATTTTAGCATACTTATGAAAAATCCTTTTAAAAAAATTAGGCTTCCAAGGACTAGTTTACAAAAGAAAGAGAAAATTTGTGTAGCTATTTGAATTTATTAATTTGAATTGCTTGCTCTTGATTTTTCGATATTGGACAATTTTTTTTATTAATATTTTATGCAAGATGCCTCGAACCATAAAAAATTTTCTCTTGAAAAAAAAAAAAATATTTCCCATGAATCTAGACTCAAAACAACAATTTTACTCAAAATTGAATTTTACTTCGTAATTTTCAAATCAATTTCTAGTAATGAAAATTTTCAACTCTAGATTAAATATTAGCTCAATAATGGATCTTAAATATTCATATTTTATGGCTCTCCTTTTCAAGTAATGACATGTTTACTAGAATAAATAACTACACATTAAAAAGAAAAAAAATTTAAATTATTTCTAAATAATTAAATTTAAGTGCAGATTTTTAGAATTTAGTAATATGTCATTTTTGGGATCATATGTTACTTCTTTTAAATAATTGATAACAACATATATATTTTTCATTTGAATTTAATTAAAAGCATTATGCCAACTATCAAGTCTTGTATTGGGTTTGTTTTAAATTGACCATTCATTTCCGCCTTAGAATTATAGTCATGCGATTCATCATTGAGACTTATTTTATTATCCATAAAATAATTTCATATAATTTTGCTCAGACAGCCTAGTTATTTTGATCTTTTTTTTTTTTTGCAAGGAAAAATAAAAATATGCTAGGAAATATATTCGATATTAAAAAACATAATTTTATTTTCTTATTTTATTGAGAAGAATTTTGACAATTTTAGATTATTTCTCTAATTTTACCTGATTTTAGATCAAATTAAGAAACCCAAAACAAGCTTTGAAATTTTTAACTCTAGGTCAGATGATAAACAAAAAGCTTGCTAAATTTGACTGAACAATTTTTAAATTTTGAAAAGTAAAATTTTTTATCTTGAATCTTGTTTAATTATAACTCGAAATTAACGAGTTTTAAATGTGCATAAACATTAGAGAAAAATGTTTTTATTTTTGAATTAAAGATTAAAATGCTTAATGTATGGTAAATATTGTAGATAAATTCGGAATTAAATATTGACAAATGTAAACAATATAAAAATCATGTTCGCATTAGTTTGACAAATGTAAGAATAAATTTTAGTAGAACTGAATTTTTAATTTGGCAAAATGACGAAATATTTAGAATATTTGCTCTAACATTAAAAGTTTTAAAATGAAAAATTATCATTTAACAAAAATTTCAAATAACAAACCTTGAATAACATTTTTAGCTGCAAGTTTTACAACCTTGAAAATAGTTGAATACAAAAATAAAATAATAATAATTGTTTTTTAGAAACTTGAACTAAAAAAGCCAACTAAGATAGCTTGATATTCTTTGTAAAGCAAGTTTATTTGGTTCTCGAATTAATACTTTGTAAAAAAATCCCTTATGTCAAAACACTTTTATGTAATTTTGTTTTGATATTCATTTAGCTGAATGAATTAAGAAATTACTTTTTTGATTTGATTTTGAATAATCTTCAACAATAAAAAAAATTAAAGATTTGCACACTACAACTAGCTAAGCCAATTTGAATAAATTATTACCTCAAAGCCAAATAATAGCTATCTTGTTTTTCTAGCAAATCAAGGAAAAATGTTTTCCCTATGAAACAACTTTATGTCATTTTGAAATTCTAAAAATCAAATAAAATAACATGACAATTTATTAGAAAAGAAAAGAAATTGATTTTTGTTTAAGTAAAACCACCTAGATTTAGGAAATAAATATTCGCTCACAACAAATAGCCATTTTTATCGCATTTTTTTCATCCGAAAAAGCTTAATTATTCCGCTTTTATTTTTTAATTTTTTTCGAGTAAATTTCTAAATAATATTTAAATACTTTTCATTAAATGTCAATATCTAAAAAATTTAAAAACTTAATGAGAATGTGGCTTGATTTTAAATTACATAAGTCGTTTTTTTTAGCATAAATATTTACCATACATTACTTTAATTCAAATAAAAATAAAATTTTATTTGACTTTTAAATCTATTTTTGAAACAAAACAACAACAACAACAAAAATTAATTCAGGCTTAAAATTTTATTTCATTTTTGAAACAATTATTTTAGAATACTTTTAAGAAAAATAAAATAATTCAATTATATTGCCGTATTAGATGGACAAATCACAAAAGTATATATTCATTACTCTGACAATTTGCTTCGAGTAGATTTGGGTCAAACCAATTCTAATTATTTTGACTATTGAGCTATTCGAAAATTGCTAATAAGATTAAAATGACTTAATAAGAAAATCGAGGGCGTCTAGATACCAAAATATGGCATATTATTTAATCAATAATTTGAAAAATATTTATAAACTTTAGATATAGAACATTTAGAGTGATAAATCAAATTAATTTTTATTTTCATATGGAGATTATGAATATGTGGGGGAGAAAAAAAAACGTAGAACGACCTCTCATGGCTTTTAGCAATTGTAAAATTTTTAAATGTTAAATTAGTATATAAATAAATTAGTAAATAAACGGAAGCTTGGATTAATGATGAACAATTTAGACATACTGGATAATAATACTAAAACAACTTGAAAACTAAAACAATTATTTATTTATGTATCGATTTAAGGTTTTTTTCTTATATGATAGGGTTTGGCTAACAGTTTATTTTTGTAAATATAATTATAGCCCAAAAAAAAATTTTTTCGGCAAATAGCTTGACTCAGAGTAAAGGATAATTTAGGCATAAAAAAAAAGAAAAAAAATTACCCTTGTGTCGAGACCAATCGAGTTTTGATGTTTGACTGGTCGAGGCCGTGCTCGCCTCCCTGGTCAAATTGCTTACATTCAGATTTAGATTTGAATTGAAAATTTTTACTATTTTCACAAATCCGTCAATTAACATTTGTTTAAAGCTAAATCCATTCTCTAAGTTATTTGTCAATGTTTCACTTTTGTTCGACTCGTTTTTGCCAACTAAATTATATTTAAAACTAAATTGAGCGCTTTTTTTATATTTTAGATTTGATTCACTTTTGGACCTAATCAGCAATTCCATTGAAGCGACTTCAGGGTATTGAATTAGATTTAATGAGAGCAAACTACTTGAGTGTATACTTGAAGTTTTGTTATGTAATTGACTTTTTTCGCGGGATTTGAACAAATTTTCACACTCATTCATTTTGTTTATCCTTTTAGCCTCTAAATTTTTGTTTTTAAAAAATTAATTTTTTAAAAATTTTAAATGAAAAATACAATTTATTTTTCTTTATTTATTAAAATGTTTTTTAAATGTTCTAAGTGCGACATTTAAGAAAGAGAAAGAAGGATTCTAGATCGATGAATAAGCAAAATTACAGATTGAAAATTCGTTCGACAAATTAAACTTATGTTGCTCAATTGAATTTTTTATTTTTAGTTTATTTATTTTTTTTATTTTAAAATTCTGAGTCAAATAAAGCCATAAATATTTTATCTTCAGAATGGATAATAAAAAAATATTTGCTTGTTTTAATTAAAAAAAAAATCAATTCTTAGTTTATATTTGTTGATACAAGTATCATTCGAAGAGAATTTTATGCAGAAAAATACAAAAAAGCAAGCGCTATTTATTTTATTTATGTTTTTTTGCCTTATCCACAACTACATTACAACTATTTATACTTTATGGAATTGAAAATAAAGACTCTATTTTTTTTATTATTCAATTTCGATTTTTTAATCCTTAACTAATCGAGTTTTCTTTTTTTTATCTCTCCAAAGGTTATTACAAGATATTGCATAATAGAAAGCTTAGAGTATGAATTAAAGTAAATAGTGACTGGCTTTTGGCAAAAGTTCAATTAATTATTCTAAAATAAATAATTTTCCAATAGTGATCAAATTCAATCTGGGACTTAAAATGAAAAATAAATTTATTTAATTTACACAATATATATTTTTAAATTTTAATCGACAACAAATATCATAAAAATCAACAAATTTATCTAATTCAATGGAATATAAACAACTATAACATGTTTTATTAAAACATAAAAAATATATATTTAAAATTGAATTAAATTAAACCGGTTTATCATATGGTAACTCTTAGAATGGACTTGGTATCATTCAAATTAAAAAAACTAGATGGATCAGCAATACTGAAATATCTTCTTCTCTTTTTTTATCAATTTATCTTTTTTCAACCAAAATTCGAACGAATTCATCGTAGTCTATAAGTCCATTTCCATCAGTATCAGCTTCTTTCATCATCTCTTCCACATCTTGCATGCTTACTCTGCCATCTGTTGACATAATTTTTTGCACAGCATTTTTTAGCTCTTCGCGGCTAATGTATCCATTGCCGTCTAGATCTATACACTTGAAAGCCTCTCTTAATTCGAATTCATCGTCGTCTTTAGACGCCGGAGTTGTCATCATTTGAACAAATTCTTGAAAAAAATTGATTATTATATTTTTATTTTATAAAGTTGTAGCGTTAAATGAATAAAATTAAAAATCAAAAGTCAGAAAAAAAGTCTCGACTTTGATTTGGATTCTTTAAAGTAGTTTTTTTTTTGCATTTAAAAGAAATATTCAATGATTTGTCTTTATTTAAAAAATAAAAAAATTTTCATTAAGAATTGACAAGGTGTTAAAATTCGGACTAAAAAAATTCAATATTAGATTAAAATCTGTTCGAATAAATAAATCTTTTTTTATAAACAAAGTTGATTTAATTTTTTTTTAATAAAAAGTAATCACTCGTTTAAATCACTGTTATTTTTATTTAAAAATTTTGGATTTAGAAAAAAAAACATGATAAGATCATTTGTGCTTCTAAGTGATAAAATCTATGAATGAAATATTCAAAAGTCTTGAATTTTTTTTTCATTAAAAATTAAAAGCTCTTAAATTTATGAAATAATTGGTAACATTGATACCATGTAAAATGATCCCATTTCCTATCAAGTTTATAGTTTTAAATATTGTTATGATATTAAAAAACGCTAAAATTCATCAACTATCAATTTTTAATCAATGTAAAAATATCGAAATTTTATTTTTTAGAAAAAGTCATATTTTTAATGAACTTTCAGATTAAAAATATTAAAAAAATTACTTAAAATACGTCTTAAATATGAACATTTTCGGCTTGAAAATAAATGGCTTGGGTAATTTCCTTTAAACAAAATGAAAGAAAATTAACTAAGTTTTAAATTGAATAATTTAAATTTCTAATTTTTCTTATTTTATGAAAATTTTTTAACCAAAATTGCCAACGAAATTTTTAAATCGTTGGGTGTGTTTATAAATTTCTTCAGGGCTTAAAATTGATTATTTCAAAAAAGCAGAAATACATTTTATTAAGCTAATTAGAACTAAAAAATAGAAATCTGATACGAATGTGAAAAAAAACATATCTATCGTCATAAAAATTAGATCTTTATTTTTCCTTAAATGGTAATTGATCAAAATAATCAACAATTTTATTTTTTATTTTTTTTTAAATATTTTTTTACTATTTTAAAAAATAATAAACAAATTGATTTTTTTTAAAATGAAATATGAATAAAATTTATTTAGTAATTTCTGTGTGCTTTAATTAGAGAAAAAATATAAAATTGCTCCCTACCTGAGTACTCTATTGTTCCGTTTCCGTCCTTATCAAGCTCTTTGATCATTTTTTTAATATCATTTTTGTCCATTTTGATACCCAGCTCTTTCAACACATTTTTGAGCTCTTTGGCTGTAATTTTTCCATCACCATTTATGTCAAAAATTCTAAAAGCGTCCATGAAATCTTCTTCGTCATAATCTGAATTAAGAAAGTCATTTTTAGACTGATGCGATCCGGAGCAAACACTCTTTGCCAATCTCGATTTAGCATTGTCCATGCTTCTTTGTCTAATTTTGCTAGGTTCGCACGAATTTTGATATTCTCTTGAACTGAAAAAAGAACTAAAGTCTTCCTCTAGGCCTTTATCACTTTCATTATCTAAACTAAACTGATTCAAATTTTCTGTAACATTAATTTGATCTGTTAAATTAGTTTTTGTTGATGTATTATTTGTTCTGTATTTATGAGCTGTAAAAGGAGACGGTGGCGAAGTTGACGTAGATGATGAGAAAGAGGAGTTTTTCAAAAAAGCATTTACTGTAGGCTTATGTCGGATATTTTTAGCTTTTCGTAAATTTTTTCGTGTAACAGCATTGTCAGCATTTAGTGTGGAGCAAGACGATACGGGATAATATAATGAACTATCTAAGTCTAATTCATGTTCGTATTGCTTAGATTTGCATTTTGTATCTTCAAATGAGGTTGGCGAAGAAGAAAGCTTTGATATTATTTTACTTTTGCCTGATTTGAAATTGCTTAAAAACGAGTCTTTAAATGACTTTTTTACAATCGGATTCGGATTTTCGTAATCCTGCTCGTCAGATAATTCGTCAAGCTTAGACATTAAATCGCTTGGTACTCAAATTGATCAATAAAAAATATCTAAAAAAATTATTTATTTAAATATTTATCCACTTTCCCCTAAGAATCTAAAAGCCGGGATCAAAGGAAGAAATAAGAAAAAAAATTTTCATAATTTTTTCACAATCAATATTAAATTTTTTTATTTTGACAAAGCTCCAAGCTTGAATATTAAAAAGTCTAAAATAAATAAAAAAAATTTTTTTTTTTTTTCATTTTGATAGTTTCCGAAATTAAAATTCTTAATCGAGCAATTAATGTATATTTTTTGAATTTTAATTTGGCAATAGAGGCATGGTTGCCAAAAAAAACTTTAACTAATCAATACTAATATCTAGACAAACATAGATATACAAATAAAACAAGTTTTTACTGTATCAAGGGACTGGATCAGAACAAATGCTAAAACTTTATTTTTTAAGCAAAAATAAAATTTTCTCTATCAGGAAATGGAACCTTTACAAAAAATAAATAATGAAAATTTTGTCATATGAGTTTAAAATCTATCACTCAAAGTTCGGTGAACACAAATAGAGCTTTTTAATTCAAATACGAAGTGAAGAAATTTCATTCATCAAAATGCTTAAAATTGATGAAAAATTTTTTATTGTTGACTTTTGTTTTCAATTGAAAATGACATGACATGCTAAATTAAAGCTTTTAATTCAGATCCTAAAAAAATTAGCTCAATCTTCAAAAACTTTATCCAATTATTTTTATATTTAAACTGTCACTGCATTCACTGTCTAAATATTAAATCGGAATATTGAAATATTTGAATAAAAATTAACCCTTTTTTAGTTTGTCTTTTTTTTGTGTTTGTGTGTGTGTGGGTAAGAAAATTAAAATCTTAGCTTTGACTCTGTAATTATTGATTTTCGTCATAAGTATACAGTAACACCATACCTAATCATTTTATATAAGGTATTGAATAACCATACTGCAAAATTGAAATTAGATGGATTGAATAAATGCCAATTATATTTGGTTGCTGTATTTTTCTAGGCTTTTGGACAGAGTTTTTGTTGATAGCAGAGGAAGTGATTATTGACTTGGATCAACAAGATAAATAAACACAAAACAAGGTTGGCTCAGGATTTTATTTATTTATGCGTCAATTTTTTAATTAAAAATAAAAGATTAAAAAATTTCTCTAAGATATACTTGGTCCCACATTTAAATCAAAGCTTGTCGTCTGATTACGTCAATAGATAATTTCCATAATTACCAATATCTCGATATGCTATAATAAAAATAAATATTAAACAATATTTTTTTCATTTAAATTAGCGTCTATTATCTAAATAATTAAGGCTGATTCAAAGCGTGTCATAGTTCTTGGAAATACAATCAAAATTTGTCATTCTACTCATGCTTGTTTTGTAAAAAATTTTTATTCTTCTTCTAATTTAATGCTATTAGATTAATTAGTTTCAATTCCGAGAGGTATTTGTGAATATCTATAGCGAAAATTATTGATCAGAATTTATTCCATGATTTATTTTTATAATCTGAATATCCTGCAATTATTTCATATTTTTGAAATTGGAAATTTTTTGTCCCAATAAGTTTTCGAATAAATTATCTCTATTGATTTGGCCTGTCTAGATTATTTGTCACATTTTCAACCCCCAGAACCAAACTATCCAAAAAATCATCCGACTTTAAAAATCCAAATAGAGAAATTTTATTTCTCGATACAAAGCTGTTTAATTTTCTACTAAAATTTTAAGTGCTATTCCCACAGACACTTGAGGTTAAATTTAGTCTCTTAATTTCTTTAAGTGAATTGTAAAAATTTCGTCAAATAAATTTTGGCTTGACTCTGGAATTAATAGATACTAAAAAAAATTAAAAATTAATTTTTTGACAATATGAAAATTAACTTCCTGATTAAAGTACTTAAATTTAGAAAAAAAAATCGAATTCAAAAAAGCAGAAAACTCTTGATTCGTTTTCTATTTCAATTCTAAACTCAAGTTTAATTAAAAGCTAAAATAACTAAAATTCTTTATTTTGCACCCAGTAATACTGAATATTGATGTCAATTTGATATTTACTTAAACCCGAATATTCTCGTTTTCCTAGTGTTAGATTATTAATATATATTAAAAAATAATTTTGGAACAAAACAAAGCCTAAAAGCAGCTTTCATTTTTTTTCCTTTTTTTTAAATAAAACGATTATTTCGCATTTTGAATTTATTAAAGAAGAGCTGATTAAATAAAAAATAAAAGGTTGATAACACAAAACTTTTTTAGAAAGTTAAATATAACAAATTTTGCCTTTAGGCGAAGAATTACAGATTAACAATAAATTTTTTTTTTTTACTCATAAACCAAAGAAAATTTTAATTTTAATTTCCTTTTTAGTATAATCCCAATGATTATAATAAAAAAATTTTTGACCAAAGTAAAAAAATGAACAAATTTTTGCATGTAAATTTTAAAATCAAACTTCTTATATGAAATAAAATGGTTTTGTATGTTAAAAGAACATTGTTTTTCTAAATCAAAGTTAAATTTTGCGGAAATTTGATAGATGCAAGGAATTTAAATAAAAAACAGTTTTTCTGGATTTTTTAACTAAGGAAAAGAGTAATTTAGCTAAAGAAATAAAGCTTTCAAATGGGATAAAAGAATCGAAGAGTTTCAGGTTGATATATTCTAAGCCGATTAGTAAATTGGCCTTGAAAAAAATTAAATCCATCTTAATATTTAATTTGAACTCGAAAATTGCTTACGCATTTTTAAATCGATTTCTGAAATGGTACTTGAGAGGGAACATTTCTTATTAAATTCTTTAAAATTATAATTATATTTACAGTACATACTATTTTTTGAATACTGAAAATGCTTTTTTTTTCATTGGGAAAAGAAAAGCACACATTAAATATTGATATTAAACAGGACTTTTTTAACATTAATTTTTCCAATAAGGAAAAAAAATTTAGAAAATTTTCTTAAATAAATGAAGCTGATTAGATGTAGTTTTTTTATTGCTCCCACGATTTGATTACACAATAGGAGTTAAGACATGGAAAAAAAAATGTTTGCCCCTTTTCAAAGCATTAAAATTATTCTGTCAAGCAAACTAAGATCATCAAGTGAACAATGGTTATCTGTAATTTAAATTTTGTGATGCATCACCTAGCGGAAATTAATCATTAAATTTGAAATTTGAAAAATGAAATTATTATTTTTTAGAAATCCAATTAAATTAGCTTGAAAAATACTCGGAGCTCTTAAAAACATTTCATTTAAAAGATTTTTTTCAGCCAACTTGGAGTCGAATTTCAAGCTCCGTAAAAAACCTAAAAGCAAATTTGCTTCTAATAAAATATTCTAATATACTTTCCAAAAGAAATTAATTGAATATTAAAAATTTCTAAGATAATTAATTGATAGTTAATCTCATAGCAAGTCGGTTTGGTTTTTCCTTAAACTTTATGGATGATCTCAATACGAGAATCTAGGATACTTTGAAAACAACTCTTCCAGAGAGCATGAAATTTTAAATTAGAAAAAATCTGCTTTACAAAGCTATTCTGATATCCTAATAAAAAATCGAAACATGATATCTTCATCAATACTCTTCGGTCTCTTAGTTATTCTTAGGCGTTTTCCAATCTATTTTTACCGATAAGCTTTCTGAATCATGTAATGAGAACAAATCAATTAATTACCTGTGCAGATCTAATGCTTTATCTTTTCTAAAATTAAATTGATTTTTTTTTATTTAATCAGCAGAAAAGGGTTTAAATTAAATTATTTATTATACTGAAATGTGAGCTTTTAATAAGGATAACTATAATTTTTTCAAATATAATCCCATTTAATAGCAATAATGCATATATTTAAAATTGATAAAAATCTAATTCAAATAGCTAGGAACCAGGGTCCTTGTTCAAGCTTAATTTATTAAAATTTTAAAGTAGAAAATTTTAACTTAATTTTTGTTCTAATATTCGATTTTAAAATAGTTAAATTAAAAAATTTATTTTTGAAAATTCATCAACTTTTTGCAAAAAAAAATTTCAAAATTTTAAATATCTTTCAGAAGCTTTCTATAAAATATCTTTCAGAAAAATTTCTATTTATCGATAAAAATCAAAATTAAAATTTATAAATTTAATTATTCAAAATTTTAGCTCAAAAATATTTTAAAAAATTTTGCTGAATTAAATATTCACAATCGAAAATGCAATTTTTTCATTTTGATTTTCATTATCAATTTTTTCTTCATTCACCATCAAGTTTGGTAGGCAACATACTTCTCGTGTAAAAAGGCATCTTGTATTATACAAGCATCATCATTCACGATTTAGTTATTTTATTAATAGATTTTTTTTTCTAAATCATGTATAACGTTAAATTCGCCTTAAGAATTTATTCATCTTGGGCTTGAAAACATTTTGTTTTTTGAAATTTTTTATTTATTTTAAATAAAATAAAATTTTGGCAAAAATTCATGTTTTTTATTTCTCAATCTAAACGCAACTAATTTATAATTTTAGAAATATCAAGTTTTAGAGCTAAAAAATCATAATAAAAAAGTTGTATAATTTTTATCTTAACACAAGTATGAAATTAAAATTAAATTGATTTTTTTTTTTCACGAACTTGGCTTTAAATAAGCGCGTTTTTTAATAGATAATTGAAATTTGTGTAAAAGTAATTTTTCAAATTATATATTTGTGCTTCAAACGCATTACTAAATTATCTTTTTTCTAAAGCAACTCTTGTTTGAAGTTTTTAAAGTTTTCGATCAAGCTGAAGCTTTCTATGAAATCATAATTTTTAAATTATTTCTACCTATAAAAATTACCTTGATTTCTTGATTCAAAAAAAAATTTCCGATGAATGTTAAATTTTCAGTATCTTACTTGACAAATTCTAATTTGATACAAGTCTTGGTATTAGTTGTACTTAATGATTCTTCATTAGATTTAAAAGCAAGTTCATTTGCATAATACTGGTTATTTTTTTTTCTCCTAATTACACTTATATTGATTTATTTAAATTTTCAATATTTCTGAATCTCACATAAATTTTAATATTAATTATGAGGAGTAGCTGAAGGGTGCTTAAAATAGAAAGCGAATTATTATGTTTAACCGATTGGTTTTTGTATTTGCTTGTAAGTATTAAAAAATTAGATTTCTTACGAAAATTTTGAATATTTACTGTTAATATCATAAATATGACGCTTTTTTGGAATTTTACATTTTCCTTTATGAAAATATATACGAGTTAAATTTTTTTTTTTTTTTTAGTGGATTAGTATTTTAGCTTGAAAGCTTTTCATTATAATTTATTATAAAATCTTGTATTGTATTTTTTCTATTTTGAAAATTCTGCACGAACAAAAATCTATTACTAAATAAAAATAATTTGTTTATTTTTTTATAATTCCTAAAGCTTATTTACATCTTGCCCTAGCTTTTTTTGAAGTCAATGGTAACAGGATATGAATATAAAAATTTCCGAAAATTTAATTTTTTATACAAAGTGTTTCCATACAGATCTAAAATTCTATTCTCTATTAATTAATAAAAAAAGATTAAAATTTCAAAAGATAATTGACAAATTTAAACTAAATTTTTAAGATGAGTGAACAAAAGCTAGAAAATGCAATTTCGCCCAAAACTCCTAGAGTTCACAAAGTGTCATTTGGCCAAGGAAGCCAAGATGGCGACGATTCTGAAGAAAAAATTGAGCGTATTCACCGAAAAGTATCCAGAGCCAAAAGTTTTGCCTATGTTGAAGGCCAAGAGGGAAAGCCAGTAACCAAAAACCAATATGAAGGAAGAAGTTTGGGCGTTTTTACAAGTGGTGGAGACGCGCAGGGAATGAACGCCGCTCTCAGAGCTGCAGTAAGAATGGGAATTTATTTGGGATGCAAAGTTTATTTAATTTATGAAGTAATTTTGCCTTTAAATATAAAAAAATATCTAATTTTTATTAAAATAGGGTTATCAAGGTATGGTAGATGGAGGAAATAATATACAGTTGGCGACTTGGGCCAGTGTTTCTGGAATCATTGGAGCAGTAACTGGAAAATTTGATGGAATTTTTTTAAAAGAATTAAATTTTAAATTAGGGAGGAACCCTGATAGGCAGTGCTCGTTGCATGGATTTTAAAGAACGCCAAGGTCGTCTAAAAGCTGCCAAAAATTTGATCAAGTATGGCATTAATAGTTTGGTCTGCATTGGTGGTGATGGTAGTTTAACTGGTGCTAATCTTTTCAAGCAAGAATGGAGCTCTTTGTTAGATGAGCTGCTAGAAACTAAGCAAATTACTGAAGAAGAGCGTGAAAACTACTCGTTCTTAAATATTGTAGGCCTTGTTGGTTCAATTGATAATGACTTTTGTGGCACAGACATGACAATCGGAGCTGACTCGGCTTTGCATCGTATCATAGAAGCTGTTGATGCAATCGTTACTACTGCTTTCAGGTAATTCTTTTAAAGTATTTTATTATGCAGCCTGAGGCCCTCAATTCAATAAGCTATCATGTTATTAACATAAAATTATTTTCTCTTCATTTAGGATCCAATTTTGATAATAATCGCTGTCTATTTATTATTATAATTTAAATTAGCTGATATTTATCACTGAATATCTATAAATTTGGGATATAACAAGCTAAATTTCTAAAATTATTATGTAAAATTATTTTAGATGCAATTAATTAATTTTAAATTTAAAGTTAGATTTTAAAAAATTATTTATAATTTCAAAAATATTTTTATTAACAATTAGTTAAATTTTGAACAAAATCATAATTTTTTATATTTTTTGCTAGAGTTTATTTAAGAGCAAATAAAAATGTCTTTCTAAATATATAGCTTTAACGCAATAATAATTTTAACGCGTTTTAGAATCTAAATTAGAACAGCTAATACCAGTTGCTGTAGGCCTTAGAATTAGACTTCAATTCCATTATATTCAACAAAGTTTTAGCTAACTTTTGTAGCAAAATTATTTTTATTATTTTTCTTTGATTCCCAAAAAATTAAATTAAAGGAAAATGTTATAAAATCTAGTTGATAATTTTTTTACTAAAATAATTCGTTTATTTTAAATCAATTAGTTCTAAATGAACTGCCAATAATCTAATTGAAATTAAAATTGAAAAAAAATTTAGATATATCATTTAGCCAGCCATAAAAAATATTTTAAAATATTAAGTTGGCATAGTTATATATTCAAAATTTCCGAATAAAATAAAATAGCAAAAATTTAATATTTTTTTCTATTTATATGTTTATCTATATTGAGCTAATGCTCCTTTAGATTAAAAAAAATAGGAAGCAATTACATCGCGTACTCGGATATTTAAAAAAAAATAATTTTAAAAATTTTTTAATATTATTTTATTGCTTAAAACAACAGTTGCGGTATTGTGAATTTCTAGAACAAAAAGAACAAAAATTCTCCCTTTATTGATAAATAAAAATTAAAAAAAATAAAATAATTAAAAAAAAATACTGAAACTTTGTGCAACAAAGTTTATTGCATCTTTTTTGACTAATATAAAAACTTAATCACCAACCAAATCAATAATCAATTTAAATCTAATTGATGTTTTATTTTTTGTCTTTTATTTACAGAAGAAAAATTATTTTAGGTTAAAAAGATTCAAATTTTGTTGCACCAAGTTGCATTATTTTTTTTCAATTATTTTATTTTTTTAAATTTTTATTTATCAATATAGGGAGAATTTTTGTTCTTTTTGTTCTAGAAATTCACAATACCACAGTTGCTTCATTTTGTTTCATCGGCAGAACATGTTTGTGATCATTAGCACAAAAACTATAGAAAAAATTTTGTTTTTGTATTGGAAGTTATGAAATTCCACAAGCCTCAAATAATTGCTTGAAAGTCTTTAAATCATTAGATTTAAATTAAAGAGTTTTTTCAAAGACTAGAAACTGTGTTAAAAGATCGCGTATTCTCAAATGAATTCAAGACCTAAAGAAAAAAAGTTATTTCAATTTTAGCTCTCTAAACCTCGAGAAATTTTTTTGGAGCTTATTGTTAAATTAATTAAATAGTTCTTAAATAAAAATATTAAAATTAATTAATTTTTGTTGTAAAATATGCTTTTTTTCATATAATAAAAAGTAGAAAGAAAATGTAACTCAAAGGGTAGAAAAAACTTCTCCAGGTTTTGAGTGTTAAATTTAATTTTTTTTTCTTAAATTAAACAGATCAATTTTTCTAGGAAATTACGACAGGCTCGGCGAATTAAAAATTAAATTTTTTTTTTAATTTTTACAATTTTATTTTTAGTTTCTTTAGGTAATTTCTTAAAATCATGTTTCTTTGAGATAATGTTCAAGCTTAAATTTTTCAATAAGGGGTCTAAAAAACCCCTCGGGCTTTCTAGTGTTAATTTAGATTTCTTTATAGTTTTAATTCATAAAATTATGAATGGTAAGTAATATCAGTACTAGAAGGTTTAGTTAACACCCAAATTACCGGGATCAATTTGACACCTTTTTAATGCTTTTTATGTAAAGGACCTCTCATCAGGTTTTCAAAAATCCAACTTAATTATATAAGATTTTGTCATGAAAACAAATTCAGAAGGTTTTAGGTGGGTATGAATAGGCATTTATAAGATATATCAGCAAAAAAGAAAGAGTAAAATTGATATTGATAATTTGAGTGTTAAAAAGATTAATTTCAGTTCAAAATTAACTTAATAGAAATGTCATAACTTTTTTTTCTAATTTTAATTCTTTTTTAAAAAAAAATATTTTAACCTAAAGTTGTAAATTTAAAATTTTTTTTCAAAATTTTATTTATTTTTACCATAATTCTACGATAAAATAGCATATTTACAAAAATTTATGTAAAAATTCTAGTTTTTAAATTTGAAAAAAAATTTTAAATTAGAAAATATTAGTTAAAATTTTAATTTTCAATAAATATTTTGTTTTTTATTTTTTTAAAAATAAAGAAAATTCTATTTTTATTTCAAATTAACAAAGTCAAAGTATCACAATTCTATGTATGATAGATTTTGTAGAACCAGACTTAAAAAAAAAGTTGTTACAAATTAAAATTTTTGTACTTGGTTTTTTTTTTAAATACAAAACCCCATATTTTAAAGTCAATAAAAATCAATAAAAAAATATTAACATTTAAACTTTCAAATTTAATTTAAATTTAAAAAAGATCATTACTAATTTTTAATATATGATAAAAATAAATAAAAATTTAATTTTTAAATAAAATTTCTTTTAAGTCATCAACGATGTTTTGTTATGGAGGTGATGGGCCGCCACTGCGGTTATTTGGCTTTAGCTGCCGGTCTAGCAAGTGATGCTGACTGGATTATGATACCAGAAAATCCTCCAGAAAAAGGCTGGGAGGACAAATTATGCAAGAGATTGGCGTTTCAGCGCGAATTGGGTCACCGTTTGAATATTGTTTTGATTGCCGAAGGCGCAATTGATAAAGAAGGCAATCCGATTAAATCAGATTATATTAAAGATATAATCAAAAGTAGACTAAAGATTGATACCAGAGTAACAATTTTAGGTCATGTTCAGAGAGGTGGTGCCGCGTCAGCTTTTGACCGAGTTTTGGGCACAAGAATGGGGGCCGAAGCTGTTCTTGCTCTAATGAACGCGACACCAGACTCAGAACCGGTTGTAATATCTCTTAATGGCAATCAAACATGTCGAGTTCCACTGATGGAATCTGTTGAAAAAACAAAAGCTGTTGCAAAAGCAATGGAAGAAAAAGATTTTTTAAAAGCAGCCGAATTAAGAGGAACCAGTTTTTTAAGAAATTTAGAAACTTGTTTGCAATTAAGCAAATTGCAGCCAAAAATAAGAGCAGGAGATGAACAATACTCATTTACTTTCGGTGTAATGAACGTAGGAGCTCCTGCTTGTGGAATGAATTCAGCAGTTAGGTCTTTTGTTCGTCATGGTGTTTGGAAAGGCTGCAAAGTTTTGGGAATACATGACGGCTTCGAGGGATTAAGCAAAGGAAGTGTTCAAGAGCTAGACTGGAAATCAGTGTATGGTTGGACCGGAACAGGTGGAAGTCTTTTGGGAACTCAACGAATTGAGCCAAATAAAGTCGGCCTAGATTCAATCGCTAAACAATTAAGAGCGTTCAACATCCAAGGCTTGATGATTATTGGTGGCTTTGAGGCTTTTTCATCTGTACTTCAATTGTTCGAAGCTAGAGACAAATATCCAGAATTGCGAATACCCATTATTTGTGTACCGGCCACTATTTCAAACAATGTTCCTGGAACTGATCTAAGCATTGGTTGTGACACAGCATTGAACGAAATTGTACAAATGTGTGATAAAATAAAGCAATCGGCTATTGGCTCCAAAAGACGTGTGTTTGTAGTCGAAACAATGGGCGGTTATTGTGGATATTTAGCTTCTATTGCTGGCATTGCAAGTGGAGCAGACCAGTCGTTTATTTTCGAGGAACCATTTACCATTCAGGACATAATGGACGATATTAGACACTTGACCAAAAAAATGGAAGGAGAATTAAAGAGAGGAATTTTAATTAGTAATTTATTTAATTATTTCATAGCTCTATTTTTGTTTTAGAAATTTTAAATAATATTTTTACGCTTTTTAAAAATAAGTTTTGGCATTAATAATATAATCGAAAACACTATGGCTTTGCTTACTTGTCTTTTCCACTTCTGATCTCTTTCCATTTACTTCTATCCACCGCTAGAAGCATTTACTCTTCATCTATGAGTTGGTCTAAACAGCTCGTAAGCATCTCAACTCGTTTTAAATTTTTATGAGAGCCTATTGGCGTCTCTGCCCCTCACCATGTCGTGTTTCTAATTTAATTTTATAGTTATTGAGATTATTTTTCAGAGATCAATAATTAATTGATCATAAATTTATTTATTTTTTTCATTCTAATTAAGAAGATTTAAATTTAAATTAAAAATTATACTAAAACATATATTGAAAAAAATGGATCGAAAAAACATAAATGTTGTATTAATTTTTGAATTTAAAGCTTTTATATGTTTTAACCTCATCTGGTATATTCTTTTTGTTAAATTAAATCAAAAAGAAAAATAACTAAATCAGCTATTTTAAGTTAATTTTATTTTTGTTATTTTGGCATTTTGGAATAAAATTCCAAAATAAATTTATAGTTATTGGAGAAAAATCTCTCATTTAGTATAGTAAAATTTTCAACAAATGATGATTGAGAAATGCATACATTAAAAAAGCCTTTAAAAAATGTCGCCAAAATTTATTCATAGAATTTTGAATTTCAAAATTGCTATGATTCAATTGAAGAATGCAAAAATTTTCAAATTTTTTTAATTATTTTAATTTTTTTCTTAGGAAACGAACTGGCCAACAAACATTATTCAACCGATTTTTTTCTAAATTTACTTCAAGAAGAAGGCAAAGGAATATTTTCAAGTCGCTCAACCATACTTGGACATATGCAACAAGTATTTTTTTTAAATTTTAAAAGCAAAGCCTAATAGATAGAACAGATTTAGCGATATAGTGTAAAGAATTAAACTTTTATTTAACTTAAAAAACACGCTTTTCTTTAATTCTGCTGCGCAGTCAGTAAAGATTAAGAATTTTATTTTATGTTTAGTGTACAGTCTTTTTAATGAGATTGTAAACATTGGCATTGTGAATTTTGAAACAAAAAACAAAATTGAATTTTTGTTTTTTTAAGTTAAAATTGAAAATAATTTTTTTATTTAGGTCCAAAACTTGTTCTGAAAATTTTATCAGCTAATACAAAGCTTGTATCACCAAAATCTTAGCAAAAACTCTTTAATTCTGCATCATAATTTATTTTTAATAAAATTAAAAAAAAAAAAAAATGCAGAGTATTTGCAGAGAGAAATTATAGGTGATACAAGTTTTGGACCTTTAAGTTTTTGTTTTTTGATCCAAAATTCACAATGTCGTGAACATTTAGAACAAAATAGCAAAAATAAATTTTTTGCTGTTCTTTTTTAATTATTATTACTAATTTAAAATCGCTTGGTAAATTGTTAATTTTCAGGGTGGAGTTCCTACACCTTTCGACCGAAATTTAGGCTTAAAATTGGCCGCCAAATCTCTTAATCATATGATTAATTGTTTAGAAGCAACTAAATCTGGTAAGATGGAAAAAACTGCTTCAAGTTGTAAACTAATGTTACATCTTTAAGAAAATAAATTATTTTGTGATTCACCGATATCAGCATGTGTAATTGGATTAAGAAAAAAACAAGTTATGTTTTCGCCAGTAATAGATCTCAAAGAAGAAACAGATTTTGAGTATATTTCAATGAATTTTTTTTTCTTATTTTAATTTTAATTTTAAAGACATCGATTGCCAAAAGAACAATGGTGGATCAAATTGCGTCCTCTTATGCGTATTTTGGCCAAGCATGAAACTGTGTATGCTAGTGAAATTTTGGGTCAAGATGAATCGTTTGACGAAGAATCAGAAGACGAAGTCTGTCAATAAAAATTAGTATAAAGAATAGTCGATACAGTAGAATATATATACAGATTTAGAATGTTCTTTTAATTGATCTATCATTAGCATTGGTTATTCTCTTAATTTAGGACTCAGCTTAGATTTCCGAGAGAGATGGAAAATTTAAAATTAGTTATTCAGCAAATCAAGCTATTATTCATGTATTTTAGTGTGTTTTGAAAATTCTATTTTATTTAAATTTGTTTGTTTTTAGTTATTAAGATTTTACCATCTCAATATTTTTGTTATTTTTATTCTACTGTATTGACAGTTTGATTAATCAATAAGGAAACTAATTGCAATTAAAAGCAATTTAAATTAATTATTAGTTACTCTAAATAGCTCAATTAAATTTTTTAATTTGCCAATAGAATAATTTTTAGTTTAAATTATTAAATTTAATAAATTTTTTTAGTTTTTAGTTTAAAATTTTTTCATCTTCCAGTTTGTTAAACAATATCGAATTCAACATAAAAAAAAGCTTTATGAAATTCAGTACAATAGAACAGAAAAAAAATTAAAAAAATTTTATAACTTTTTTTCTAAAGGCTAAAAATTAGTTATGTAAATGCAACATAGTGTAAAATTCAAAGTCTGCTAATCATGTGCAAAATATCTACAAAATTGCATTACTCTTAAATACATCACGCTAATTTTGCATAGTTTTACAAGAATGTTGTCACTAAATGCAACTATCGATGCTGCACTATGTTGAAGAACTAATTTTTAACCTTTAGAAAAAAAGTTATAAAATTTTTTTACTTTTTTTTCTGTTCTATTGTAATGAATTTTACAAAACCAAAAAAATCAAATAAAATATACTAAAACCAGGCGGCAAACGACTTGTCAAGAGTCATTTGACTCGCTTTAAATCAAATAATTTTAAATCCCCATATCTTTTAACCAGACTTTTTATAAAAAAATCTTTCTAGCAGATTTTTAATTTTTATTTAAAAATAGTAGATCACGCATAAAAATCACTTTTTTAATAAAACAGTATCATTTTGAATATCATATATCATTTTAATTACCTTTATCTTGAATTTCACAAAGCCAGTTATAACTAAGTAAAATTACTTTAACTTTTTGAAAAATTTTAGATTAAAAATATACGAAAAAATACATGGTGTTTCTTGTGTTAAGAATAATTTCCGGTTTTGTGTAATTAAGTTCAATAGAACAAAACATAAGATTGGTAAACAATTTTCTGGCAATGCAACATAGTGTTGCATACATAACGAGTTGCATTGTCAAAGATAATTTTTTAATAAGCTCTGCAAATTTATTATATTCAAATAATAATGCTTTCGGCATGATTTTATTTTTAACAAAACATTTTAAAAAAATATCTTATTTTTTCTAATGTTAAAAAAGAAGCGTTTTTACCAATTGACTTAGCTCTAAGAGCTTAAGAAAAAAAAATTAGCCAAGTATCATAATCAGAGCTCAAACTCATCTATAAATATATCAATCATAAGAATAGAAGTAATTCAGTAATTAAGGGAATTAAGAATGAAAATAATCTAGTCAAGAATGATCCCGGTAAAATTGCAGAAAGCTTAAAAACATATTTTCAGTTTAGATGATAGATGATGAATCTATTCCTTTTGATAAAGTCCCTAATTTTATTTGTCTCGATGATTTTGATCAAATTGGGAACAGTGAAAAAGTTTTAAATAAATCTACCTCACTGAATGTTAATAAGACGAGTGATTCAGATCTCATCAGAAATTTTGTCTTTAAAAAACAGTCTTAGGTCCTTAATTTATTGTCTATATTTAATTATTATTTTGATTATTTCTTTTTTTTCTAATTTTTTTAATTAATTAAAAAATATAATTTGGATGGATACCCTGGGCAGTTCCGAAAGACACAAGCCTTCTTTTCAGCCCCATGTTAGAAAAAAGTTGACGAGATTTTTAAAATGAAAAAAAAAAGTTTGAGATATTTAATTTTATTAAAAACAGTAATTTTGTATTTAAATAAATTCTTATTTGAAAACTTTATTTAACAGATTTTTAGGAAAAATCTATCAAAAATTTAATATAAATAGAAAAAGTAAATTATAATTGAAAATTAAGAATTAAATTTAAATACTCAAGGTTTGTTTCAAAAATCTTTAAATATTTGTCTAAATTATTGTCCTCATTAATATAAGACAAATATAGTGTCAGTTTCTAATTCAAATTATTTTTTTTTATATCTATTATATAGTTATTAGTTTCATGAATAGAAAGTAAAAAACATTTTCTCCATCGGATTATTTTTAAAATGGCATATTTTGGTCAAAATGCAATTAGTATTAGTGCATATCGTGATCAAAAATTTAAAGGCACTAAGTCAGAACAAGAACGTTTATTATCCCAAAGTTCCACTCTTTATGTCGGAAATCTTTCATTTTATACAACCGAAGAGCAAATTCACGAGCTATTTAGCCGTGCTGGAGATGTAAAGCGCATTATCATGGGCCTTGATCGCAACAAAAAAACGCCATGTGGATTTTGTTTTGTTG
The DNA here is from genome assembly GCA_006352455.1 of Brachionus sp. 'Tiscar'. Lineage (NCBI taxonomy): Eukaryota > Metazoa > Rotifera > Eurotatoria > Ploima > Brachionidae > Brachionus > Brachionus sp. 'Tiscar'. The sequence continues at coordinate 22,112 of VANL01000024.1, read as the reverse complement.
AATATTATACTCGAGCAGATGCAGAAAATTGCATGAGATACATAAATGGCACAAGGTTGGATGACCGACTAATAAGAACAGATTGGGATGCCGGATTTGTTGAAGGACGGCAATATGGAAGAGGAAAATCAGGAGGACAGGTCCGAGATGAATACAGAAAAGAATTCGACCCTGGTAGACAATAGAAACAAATCAAAAAATAAATTTTTTGTAAATAAAATAAAAATATGTTGTTAGTCTTTATATTATGACTAGAGATAATGTTAAAATAAACTTAATATAAAAAAAACTTTTATCATTTGCCACAAGTTAATCTAATTGAAGTTTGATTTAATTTTCAAAATGCAAATCAAAGATATATTTTTTAAAAGATAAAAATATTTAGCATTTAAATGGTAAGTTTTCAAAATTTAGAAATAAATAGTTTTATTTTTGAAGCATTTCATTTTTGACTGTTGCAAAAATACGCACTACTTGTTATCGGGCTTTCTAGTGTTTCTAGTGTTTTCTAGAACACTAGAAAGCCCGAGGGGTTTTTAGACCCCCCTTTTTGAAAAATTTAAGCTTTAATATTATCTCAAAGATATAAAATTTTAAGAAATTACTCAAAGAAACTAAAAATAAAATTGTAAAAATTTAAAAAAAAATTTAATTTTTAAATAAAATTTTATTTATTCTTATTGAAATTTTTGAAATAAATCAGTCGGGCTTTCTAGTGTTAAAAACAGAAAAATAGTTTTTTGCCAAAATTTTACTAAAACAAAACAAAACTTTTTTAAGCAAAATTTTCCCATAAGCGAAGCAAAAAATATTTAACTTGATAAAAGAAATAATTAGGTTTATTAATTTGACAAAATAAAGTTTTTTAAAGCTTATTTTCTAAATATTGAATAAATTACTTTTCCCTTTCTCGTTTTAACCTTTAAAATTATAAAAAAAAAAATAATATAAAATAAAATCGAAATAAATAGTGTATTTTTGCTTAATTTAAAAGCTTTTAAATTCAATTTTTAATAATTAAAATCTTTCAATTAAAGAACTGTAATGCAATAATTTAAGCTTAAATAAATTAAATCGAATTTTTTTTAAATTCAAGATTACTAAGTGATCGAATTAAAATTTTATTTCATATGAGTAATTTCAAATAAATCCAATTTAATTTTATTGAAAATTTTATTTAAAAATATCACTCTAAAATACATTTGAAAATTCAATTTTGAAACCTAATTTTTTAATTATAATTCAAATAAATTAATTAAATGAAATTAATTTTTTTTTTTTAATTTAATCTTAAAGCACACTGGATAATCCATTTTTAATGCTTTTTTTATGAATCATAGTATCTGAAATCTAGCTTTCACAAAAAAAAAACATATCTCTGTAAGCTATTTAAATTAGTATTATTATCAGATTGATTCTTTTCAAATTGAATCTTTTAAAAAAAAAGTTTTCAAATTTTAAAAAAATACATCAAAAAATAATTATCTAATAGTATTATTTGATGATAATTTTTGATATTTGACATGGTAAAAAAATTAGATAACAAGTTTCATAATAAACCACTTTCACGTCATAGTCAGAGCAAGAATGACTTTTTTCTCAAACAATGTGGTAGGTTTGTGGAGAATAATCTTCCGAGCATAATTGTTGAATCAGACAATATAAACAAATTCAAATCTAGATTATACAAGTGGCTAGCAAACAGTGCCAAAGTGTTGAGCTCAACACATAAAATGCTTAACTTTTTAGATTTGAACCAGCTATTAATCAAATCAATATTTATATTCCTAGTTTTGTCTAATTAAATTTAAAAAGTACCAGTACTCTTAGTGCTACTACGCTACAGCTTGTTGATAATAACCAAGCAATCATACTACTTTTGCTTTAACTTTTTTAGAAGTCATATCAATATTATACAACATTTAAAATTTTTATAAAAAAAATTTAATAATTTTTCAATTGAACTAATTTTAGACCCATTAAAAAATTGCTATTTGTCGGATGAATCATTCGAAATTAATGATTTTGACAATATTTTTTATTAATTTATACACCAATATTAATCAGTTTCTTTTGTATTTTAATTATTTTTTTTTAATTAAATTGTTTTTTATTTCATGTTTTTTTTTTTTAATAGCTCGATTAACAAGATTTTGCTATTGATTTTAAAAATAGTTTAATAGCATTTGAAAAATATTGTTTAGTATTTTTAAACAACGAACCACTAATTAAACATATTTACGAAATGTAAAATAATTTTGTTTAATTATTTCCTAATTTAAACAAAAAAAAAGTACATTAACATGTAGTTAACCCAAATATTTTCTAGTGTAAATTTTAGTTAGTGTAAACAAATTTTAATTACAAGCACAAGGGTATAATAGATTAAAGATATTTGATATTTAAGTGCAATTATAATGTATCAATATTAAGTGTTATAATTATTTGTTTGGCTAGCTAGGTTGTGATTAAGATTTGCAGATTGGCACCACTTTTATTTAGCTTTTGAAAGTTTGAAATTTGAATTAAATTTTTGACCAACATAAAAAAAAAAGTAAGAAAAAAGGATCCGAATGCTATCGATATAATTTCAATTGATTCCCATTGATAATTTTAAAAACGTCAAGATAGCCTAAAGAAATAATTCGAAAATTTTTCTTTTTACTTTTCAATAAATAAAAGAAAAATGAAATCCACTTGACATAAACATTAAGGTTTTGTTCATCTACTTTAACTCATTTTATTTCTCTCCCATGATGCTTGGCCACTGTTTACTTCACCTTCGAGAAGCTAAGCCCTTGAGTAAACATTTTAAATAGATTGATCAGTTAATTATTTATTAATGAGCTATTTTATTACTAAGAAGACCAAAGTACTCTATATGTGTTCAGCTAAGAATTTAATTACACAGAATATATGGAATACATGCCAGTAATTCTCCTCAAAAGCAAACATGAATTAATAACACTTGAAATAATTATTATATTTATTTATGGTATAAAGTGAATTGTGATTTTTATGGACTATTTTTTAAGCTAAGACTACCAAGCGAATTAAATTTTTAATTGAACTTGATTGTTAAATATTTATTAAATTAAACATGATACAAATTATTTTTGAAATTAAACTCCTCCAAATGTTTAATGAGCTTGAAACAATTTAAAAAACAATGAAAAATAATGTCCCAAATAATTAATAAAATAAAACAAGAATTGATCTTTCAGTCTCTTTAATATAATTGATTAAATCATGAGTATTGAATTCGAATTTTTTTTATTTTTATTGTTGAAAAAAATTTTTTTCACTATAATCTCATTTCAAGACCTAGAATATGATGTTTAAATATCTTATTATAAAAATTATACATCTTCAAATTTTTAAATCGATAATTATTATTATTTTCTAGGAATTTAAACAATTTAAGTCAATCGGGTATTTTTGATATTAATATTGAATGGGTGGTTGTGGGATTAATTATTTAGTCTTAACACCGACTATTTTCAAGAATAAAAAAAATTCTCCCATTTAATTTCATTTAGATTTGGATTTTTTTTAAATTCTAAATGTCAAGTCAAAACTAATCGTATTTTATTTATTTGATTACTTTCAATTTTAATTTTTAAAATATAACATTTCTTGATCATTTGTTTAAAATTTCCTAAACTCAAAGATAACAATTTTATTTAAAAGGGTTGAAAATTAAAAATTTTAAAAGGTTTTAAAATAAGATTATATCAAATAATTTTTGATTAATTTTTTTTACAATTTATTTAGGTATTAAGACATATATTATTTTAAAGATGAAATGTGGCTATAAAAATTGAAATTATCTCCTACACCAAATAATAGCTCTTTATTCAAAAAATTATTTATAATAAAAAAAAAATTTATTTTTCATTATTTTTTTTCAATTTCATTTAAAAGACAATTAGAAAATTATTTGTTAGCAAACAATAAAATACAATCTTTTCAGGAAATTGTGCAAAATCGTTTTTAAATTCGATTATGTAGAGAAAATAAAAATAATTGCTTACCATTCAGACTCTTCAATTTAATTGTTTATATCAAGCATTTAAAAAAAATTTCAATATTAATTAAAATTTTTAAATAGCTATCTTAAATTGGTAAAGTTTGTTTTTATTTCGAATTTTTTTTGTGTTTCCATTTAATTTCACTTCCACATCACTAATAAAACAAATTAAAATAACGTGAATTGAACTGCACTTGATAAAATAATAAATAATTTTTTATTTAAACAAGAAAAAAAGTGAAATTTCATATTTCCTATGTGAAATATTTTTTTCTTTCGTCTAATAAACAAAGTGCCAAATTTTGGAAAATCAATTCAGCATTTTTCATTTTAATTTAAATCAGAATATATTCATTTTTTGTTGTTGTTGTTTCCTCAACATCATATATTAATGAGATTTTATTGATTCCAGTTACATTTGAGCGTAAATAAATAATCTTGTTGGTCCAGTTTGTTGTATATAAACCACTGGCAAACGACTGATTGATTTCAATAAATTATATTTCTTTTTCAAGAGTTTGCCAATTAGCTGGAATCTCAGCTATTTCAAGTGCATTCTTCATTCTAATTTTGAATGTAGACATTCTCCTTTAAGATCGAATGATTGATTTCTTTTTTTTCAGAGGTAAACAGAAATTAATAGAAAAATGCTCAAGTAGGCCCAGATGAGTATCAAATTCTATTTGATTGTGTTCTTCTGATTTGTTTTTTTCATTTGATATGGCCAAATTAGATTACTCTAGAATACCCTTAGCGGTCAGACGCGGGCCTCTTCATCCACAATGAGTCAAATATTTGCATTTTATTCTCAAACAGTCTGCGTATGATAAAAAATAACTCCTTTTCATGCAGTTTGTTTCACTAATCTTCTAATTGCAGCCACTCTAGGACGATCAATTTTTCGAAATTAAACCAGAATTTTGTTCAAAAATGAAATAAGCGAAAAAAAAAATTTTTTTCCATATCTTATCTTCAGGTTTTTGTTTCAACCAATCTTTGTCTTGACATAAAACTGCATGACTTTCAAAATAATCGCTGTCTTTATGTGATAAAACCATCAAGTAAAATCGTTTAAATAAGAAAATATTATTTTTAGAGACTGTCATTTTATTTCAAGTTGGTTGTTAGTTGACTAGTTTATCAATAAAGAACAGAAGTACTGAATTAGAGAAGTTAAGTTAAGAGAATAGAAAAAATGCATTAATTTCCGAGTGAACAGCTTTAAGAGGATGTCGTAACAAGTTAAGTAATCAATTGTTTTGTTCAAGAGATTATTTATCCTATTAGATGAGAGTACATGCTGATTGACCATGGCACAAACGTGCATCCAAATTAAGAATATGTAATTAATTACTCTTTGCTTTAAATGGCAAGCTTAAGTGTCAGCGGTAGCAAAAATGAAAAGAATTCTAATCTTAAGTGCATATTTTCGTGCATGACAATTGTATACAAGCGATTTGTAATACTTAAGATCATTTAAGTGTGTCTAGATTATTAATTAGACCAAATCCGATTAGATAAAGTGATAGCTTTTGTAGTGGCCGGCAAATGGCACAATTTAATTTTGAAATGTTATGTCATATTAAGACAGCATAATCCAGGCTCTTGTTTTAAAAGAATTTCTCTTGTTGTGCTTTAAAGCGTATAGACTAATTAAATTATTAATTGACGTAAAAAGTGGTTAGAACATATAAAAAAGGAAATTGAAATAAATAAACGCGATACATATTCAATATCGGCATATTTCCTCATTTAGAACTGAAATTAAAATTCTAATAAAAATGAAATTAAAAATTAAAAATCGGATATTAAAAGCAATTTGTATTTAATTAGTTAAAATCAGGATAATTAATTTTTGATTTAGAGACTTAGAATTTCTATTCGAGATGGTTTAATTAGTGACAAAAAATAAATATATGAAAAAAATTTTTTTTTTTTTTTTTAATTTAACAATAATAAAACAATTTGATAATTGACTACTACTACTATTTACCTGAGAATATAAAAAAAAATTCTATTTCATTTGCTCTAAAATTTATTGGTTATTTAAATTAAGATTTAATTAGTAATTATTCGCCATCCCATTTTCGAGATTTCTAATTAATTTTGAAAACAAAAAAAAAATGGACTATTAATTTAATTAGCTAAATTGATTGATTGATTTGACAAACTCCGCCTCATGCCCAATCATATTTTTGCATACATTCTATTTTCGTGTTTCTTACCTTTATATTTTAGTGTAAATTAACCACCACAACAAAATAAATCATTAAATAAAAATAAAATTTTATTTATTGTTTTTTTGTTTTAATTAGAGTTAAAATGGAACAAATAGCGAGTGTAACTAAAAAGTCTTGTTTTGACATCGACAGCTTACTATCGGGCAAGACCTGCGAGCCGAGCGCATCCCGCTCGGTATCGCCGCAACACAGCTCGATCAGAGCCTACACGCCAGAGTCGGCCAAGTGCCACGAGAACGAAGAGCACTACAGTGACGAGAATGAAGAAGAGTACGACATTGAGACGGACGCCGATGGCCGGCCGTCACGCAAAGTCAGACGATCCAGGACCACATTCACCACTTTTCAATTGCACCAGCTTGAGCGCGCTTTCGAAAAAACCCAGTATCCCGACGTGTTCACGCGAGAAGAACTGGCCATGAGCTTGGACCTGAGCGAGGCTCGCGTTCAGGTTTGGTTCCAGAATAGGCGAGCCAAGTGGCGAAAGCGTGAAAAAACCAACTCGTCCTCATCGCCTAGCTCCAATGATTCCCGATCAAGTCCGTCTTTTTTTACGGACAAGAGCCAAATATCGCCAAACAATATTAAATCATTCGCCACACCCAGCAATCCAGTCATTCACCCGGTAACCAAAAACACCAAGCCACAATCAAACGAATACAACAATTTATTTCATAACCCCTATTTGGCGGCAGCAGCTGCCGCCGCCGCTTATAACATCAATCCTATTTTGTTGTCGCAAGTGATGGCGGCTGCTAACATGCAAGCGGCTATGACTGGAATGAATGCCAAGGAATCCAAAAAGGAAATGTCTACTTTTATGTCGCCTTATCCGTCGCCTTCGCCGTCCTCTACAACAAACACATTGTCTAACGAAAATTTAAGTCAACCTAATCAAACAAGTTCACATCATCTTAAAAGTGTTAATGTTTAATCGAATGTTAAAATCCAAAAAGCTTTTTTTGTTTTAAATATTTTTATTTTTTGGTTAATTTAAGAGAAAAAAATAGACATCTGCAAAATAATCAAAATTCGTGCTTTTAAATTGTCTATTGTTACTTTTTTTTTTTACCTTTGAGATTGTATTTTTTCTAAATTTAAAAAAAAATAATCCTTTTGTTAATTTTTTTACCAGAGTATCAAGTAATTTTTTTATGATGTCAAATTTTGATTGTATAATTTATTGCATGTAGCTTCTTATTTTTTTTAAATTTAAAAAAAAACTAGTATGGCTAATTTTTAAACAAAATTGCTTAATTTTTCTATTGTAAATTTTTTAAATTTAAAAATAAATCAAATATATTCACAAAATTTTATTTAACTCATTGACAAAACTTCAGGTTTTAAAAGTCTGAATGAAACCACCGCCAAAAGAGCTTAGAAATTGTTGGTTCCAGAAAAGGCGCATTTACCATTTATTATAAAAAGAAAAATATTTTTCCAATGTCCATTTTTTATTTTTCATCTAAATTTTAATAGGAAAAAATTTATTAATTTTTTTGCAAGCGGACTGAAAAGAAGGCGCTATACAGCTCGGGCTAGTCTCGGTTTTTTTCCCAAATTTATTTTTCAAATAAAAAATAAACAATTTTCAGAAGATCTTGTTGTAGATTTTTACCGGTATTTTCTAGGCTATTTATGTGCCCATATTTTATGTGACAAAGTCAGACAATTCCGAGCTGTTTTACTTGTAAAAAATATTTAAAAAGGCAGCATTTTTAAATTTGGAACTTAAAAAAATACAGCAAAAAGCTAATGAGTAAGTTCTGAATTAACAAATACTCTCATTGCACATATTTTTTTACGGTGTTAGCTCTTAATTCAGTCCACTCGTTGGGCAAAATATAATATAATCAAATAAAGTTATTTTTCAAGATTGATATAAAAAATTAAAGAGTCATAAACACATTTACAAAAAATTTCTCTCTCAATAAAAGGTTGTTTAGTATATTGAAAAATAGTTTAGGAATTTAAATTAATTTTCATTAAATTAATCGATTTAGTTTAAAAATCGCATTAAAAGAATGAAATAGTTGTTTGTAGAAAATTTTATTTTTTTTAAAAAATCAATTTTTATAATGTTAAAACAACTTCAAAATATATTTGAATTTAATAGACTTACTAAAGGTTCTTTGAGTGTTATGTCATAAAGTAATTATTTAAAGACGTGACCGGTCATTTGTTTTAGTTGATCCATAAATCGATAATTATTATCTTAGCTTGTCAAATTTATCATAAACAATGGCATTTTAAAAATATTTTATTACTCTAGTGCACACAATTACACTTAAACAAATAGCCTTGGGTAAACTAGACTAAAGATTAAGCTTGTAATTACAGCAGGATGAAATAAAATAATTGCTTGATTGAAATTATTATTTTTTATTAGCCTTGAAATTAATAAAGCGTAAATTTTAACCGAACAAAAATGAACTCTAAATAAATAAGTAGTAGACCATTTTTTTTTTGTCAAAATGAGCTCTATGGGTTTTAATAAACAATTTTAATTGCTAAAAACTCGGATATAATTTAAAAATTAACTTTTATTTTTTCTATTTTCAATTAATAAATATTTTAAAATGTTTAATTTGAGTGGGAATTAAAAACTAATTGAAAATATTCAATTTTTAATTTAAAATGGTAATGATTATTGATAGGATTTTTCATCGATAATTTTATTTAAGTCAAATTAGCAATTATTTAGAATTTTTCAATCTAAAATCAATTCTATTCTATCATTTAATTAATCTTAATTAGCAACTAAAAAATCAATAAAATGTTTGACTTCCGATTAATTGCAATAATTAAAGATAATTTAGAAATAATAATAATATTTAATCTTTTTTTCAAATCTTTAAACAATTACCTTACATTTTTCATAGATAAAAATAAACTCACATATTTTTTATACTCTGCGTGAGCTATTAGTATTTTTAGATGAAAGTGAACCAGTCCGATTCAATTTAGGATCATTAGCGAAACTAATATTTTAAGCAATTTGTTTGCATAGCTAAAGTTAATTGAATTTTTACGCTAAATTAAATAATTCGACAATTAGGTTGATTATCATACTAAGCTTTTATTTATTTAAACACAATAAAAATTATTTGATCCTAAGTCGGCTAATTGTTTTACTCTGAATAAATTTATATCCTACCTGCGTGTGGTTATGTATGCGTGTTTCTAATGATTATTAACTCTCGCCCTTTACAATGAAACGTGATTTTTAATTACAAACAAGAATCAAAAGAATGCTAATGTTTTATATTTATTCACAAAATCAAGCTGAGTTTAATAAATTTAATTTCGCTTTATTTCTTTTTGATCTCTGCTCTACTGTAAACTAATACTAAATTATATTGATTTAAAATTACCTTTTTTTTTTGCTTTGTTCTTGGACTTTCTTATACGTGATTAAATTACCTGTCTAATTAGGGCTTTAATTTTTATTTGTTTTTTTAATGGGGTCGGTAGCTTAAAATTTAAATTTTATCTTAATTGCCCATTTTAAGCATAAAACCACTTGAAAATAAATGTTGTAAATAATCTGTTTTTTCTTTTTTTGATATACCTGCTAAAATATCTTATCTATTTTTAAAGTTTCGATTAATTTCAGCTTTTAAGTATAATACGATTAGAAACAAGCTTTTGTTTTGGTAATTATTCTTATTTAATTTTTTTATTATCAGAAGTTTTAACGAATTCTGTGACAAAAGTTTATTAAAGGGTTCCCTTTTTTTCATTAAAATTTTGGATCTTAATATTCATTTAAACTATTCTTTGCAATTAGTATAAAAGAATTGTTTACACTAACAATTCTTTTATTAATGTTGCAGGACTACGTTAGACCTCCTGCTTTGTTAATTTAGTAAATGAGTTATTTAAAAGTCTCAAAAAAAAGTCCAAGTCCGAACTTTTTATTTTTAATTTTTTTTCTTAAGTCAAATACTTGCTTCGCTTCAATTATAACCATCTGGGACGACAAAAATAACATTTTTTCGCAACAATAACTAGCTGGAACGGAAGAAACTTCATTTGTCCTTGATTCTGACTCATAAATTCCCGATGCTATTTATTTGGCTCAGTTTAATTTAAAAAAATTTAAAAAATAAAAGATTTTGACTCGGACTTGACTTGAGACTTGTGACTTTTAAACAACTCTGAGTTAAAGTAAATTGACCGTAGAATATTAACTATTATTATTCTTCATATTTGTTTTCAAAATTGAAAAAAAAATTATTGGCAATTCTTTTTAAACTTTTTAGTAATCATTTTGATTTAAATTTTAATTTAATCGCTGATATATTTTAGCTTTGTTTAAAAAACGGCTACTGATAAATAACTTTTTGATAAAAAAAGTAAAATTAAACCATATAAAAGAAAAATTTATTTTTTATTTAGAAAATAACCAAGGGAAAAGCCAGGACCAGTCCAAATGACAACAACTTTCTTTCAAACTTTCATGTTAGCATTACATTTATTATTACAAAAATAGATAATCCAATAAAATTCAAAAAAATTTTATTCAAATAATAACATAAAAAATTTGAATAGATTAATTACATGATCTTATTTACCTCAGACTTAATGTATCGATACTCTCTTCTTTGTTCAGATGATTTGAATATCCTAATTTTTCAATTTAATTTAAATTTCAAATGTTTATGATTCATTTCTGAATTACTTAATTGTTATTTTTTTCAATTAAAGAATAAAAAATTGCATTTTTAGTTCATTAAGTTCTTATATTAAAAAAATATTAATTAATTCAATGTAATTAACTTGATTGATTTCTATATGAATAGTTTTATTTTTTTTTAATTTCTTAATGAATTGAAAAATATTTTCTTTTACTCGAATAACTATTATCTTGAACAATAGTTAAAAGGTTTTTGAAATTTTTAAATAAAAGCTTTAAAAAATAAATTAAAAAGCATGAAGTTTCATTTAATTTTCTTTTAATTCCTTTAAAAAAGGTTGGAAGTATCTCAATTTTTAAAAGAAAAAGGAACTTTCATTTAATTTTGATTTTTCAATCAAAAATTTGGGTGAAATTGTCTTTTGTAATCTTTTATAATAAAAATTACGGCAAAAAATCTGTCTGGGGAAAGGCTAAACGAGATCACTTTGTTTATCTTTAAAGCTTTAGTGCTGGATATATTTAGTTGATAACTTCCCAGAGAACAAAGGGAAGTTACTGATAAAAACGAAAACTTAAAAAAATAATTTATTTTTTAAATTTTATTGTGCACATGGTTTTTATTTTTTCACGATTGAATTTTAAATCTTTTAAAACATATTTGAAAAAAAATTAAATTAAAAAAAAATGAGAATTTCAAAATCTCTATTGACTAATTTAAATGGTTCTTAGATTTAACCCATAAAAAAAGGGGCTAAGCTATAAATTATTAAATAATAAAGCTATTTCCTTGACTCTTTGGCGAATTTAATTTAGATTTCAATTTGGATTTAAACAAAAAATATTTGAAATTTTTCAATCAATAATTTGGATTCGAACCATTTTTGCAAATTCAAAAACATACAATAATCAGTCTTAAATCGATTTGGTTTTAATCAAAGAATGAGGAGTGTTGAAGAAACTAAAGGTGAATATTGTCACAGATAATTTTAAATTTTACTTTAAAAACTAATAAATTTTTGATTTATCTTTACACAAATAAAAAAGATTTGATATTTCTTTCTTTAATATTTTGGACATCGAAACCGTTTTTTGAGCAAAATAACAAGTAAAAAAATTGCTATTAATGCTAAAATCCCATTAATGACATTAAAAAGATTATTTGTATATTACGAAATGGCATATCGATTGCATGTCAAATATTCAAAATATGCTCAAAACTTTGATAAAAAACATTTGAATTCCGAATTCAGTTTTTGAAGAATTCAGTAATACATAAAGCCATTTCTTGAAAATAAGAATTTTTAAAATTAAACAATATAAATTTTTTTTAAATTTTGAAATGATTAAAAAAAAACAAAATAAGACTTTGTCAATAGAAGAAAATTTGGCTTTATGCAATAAAAAGAGTAAGGCTTTGAGGGGACACATTTTCAAAAGAAATCCGGTTCAGTTATTTTAAAAGAACAATAAGGAAAAAAAAATTTCAAATGTTTATTTTTTTAACTAATTAAAAATTGTTTTTAAAAATATTTCGGATTAAATTTCTTCATTTGCTCTAACTTCAGCAATCATTTGTAAAACAGTGCAGCAAGGACAACTAATTTAGAAAAAAAATGTTTTTGAATCATTTAAAATTTCAATCAATTTAAAATTTCAATTACAATCCCATGGCCGCTATGTCTTTCCAAAGAGCTCCTTTTATTTTATAATGTGTTCGAATTTTAGTTCGAAGCAAAACCGACGATACTGGACACAAGCAAGTCGTACAAAAGCATTCCTTAAAAATTACATATATTTCTCTATGAAAAAATATTCCCTTACCCCTGTATGTTGTCCCAATTTACACAAGGCTCTTTAAAATTATTTCAAAAATAATCTATTTTATTCTTTAAAACTTACAATGGCATGCAAAAAAAGACAATAGCTGCATTTTTCGGACTAGCGCAGCAGTCAAAAAATTTTTGATGAAAATCATTTTCATAATTAAATGTACTAGGTTTTGGCTGATCGCTCTTAACACTTATTTGTTTGCTTAAAATAATAAATGAATTAGTTTCAAATGTTTAAAATAAAAAAAACCTCATTTTTTAACAAAATTGCTTATTTTTTTTAACCATTTGGAAAAAAATAAGAAAATTTATACGATTTTTTTTAAATGCAATGACAACGCATTAATTTTTTTAGGCATTTATTTGGCTTTTCTGTTTTAATTTAAAAAAAATCGATGGAAATTAATGCAAATTTTAGTTTTAAAATGCTTTTTTTTTGTTCTGGAAATCAAATTATTTGGCTTAGTTTTTCGTAGATACACTGACAGAGCATTTTTTAACTAATGTTTGTTTAAGGTAAAGTTAGAACGCTGACAACCGAATGAAAAAAGTTTTCAAGTTTATTTTAACTTAATTTAAAAAAAATAAAACATTATATTATTTTTAACAGCTAAAAGCTAAAGTGTAATTTATCAAACAAGGATTTTTCTATCAAACTAAATTAGCTAGAGCTATGGTTTTCTAAAAAGTTAAATAAAAAGTTTAAAAAAAACAAGTTATTATGTCTGTCCGACAGGCCAAAATCGTCGAACTGAATGAGCAAGAGTTCAAAAGAATTTTCTAATGGTCAAAAAAAAACTAGGCAGATAATTTTTTTCAAAATTTAAACATATCAATTCAATAGTGCTAAAATTAAAAAAAAAAAAATGAAATTTTAGATTTGATTTTTTCAAAAAAAAAGTGCATCATCTTGAATTAAATTAAAAATGAAAAAACAAACAAGAGGAAAAAATTTGATAAATAGTTACTCTATGATAAATCAACCATGTGCTATACGGGTGTGATTTAAACTTTTAATTTGTTCCGCTTTTTTAAAGACACATTATTGAATGTTTTTGAATTGGCGAAAAACGGTTCAAATCCAAATTATTAAATAAAAGATTCATTGTTTGTTTAAATTCAAATTGAAATCTAAATTAAAAAACGCCAAAGGGTAAGGGTTAAGATTTTATCAAAAGAAGAGTTTTAATATTATGTTAATACATAAAAAAAATTAAATCTTTCAGGTCCATTTTTAAAAATCTTTCAAAGCCAATTGTATCCAATATAATGAAATAAGTCTATTCATATTAAATTAAATAGGCAAGTATTTGGTATTTTTAGATTAAATTGATAATTCTGGTCTTAATTGGAACGTTTAATTTCGAATTTTGCCAGCCTTAGTTTTTAAATTTTGTCTAGCTGAAAAAAAAGGTTCAAATTTAATGGATTTAATAAAACTTGAGACAAGAATATTCACTTTAATATTTTGATATAATTAGCTTTATTATTGCCCAAATCTCAAGCATTTTTCTACCTCGAAATAACTTAATCCAGGTATCATTTACAAAAATATTTTTCTAATTTTTCTTCTTTTTCAATCTTAAATTTTTATTTAAGTTAAAAAAAACATTAATTTTTAGAACTAATTTAAAATATTTATAAGGTATTACAATATAATTGAAGAAATCTTCAAATAAATGTTCAAGCTTTCTTTTTTTTTTCAAGATTTGAAATTTCATTACAAGTACGATAAGATGCTTTGATATGATCCCTTTTTTAAACTCTATATAACTGCCTTCGAACATTTTAGTTCGAAGGCAGTAATAGGTAATTGAAGCATTCTAAATCTAAATATGGCAAGTCAAATCCTGAGATATTCTTGATTATGGTTTCAAAAGTTGAAAAAAACTTTCAGATAAAATGGGATTTATTTCTGAAAACTTTTCCTGGAAGCCCAAATTCAGTATCAAATCACAAACAAAATCAAAGTAAAGAATTTTGCTAAACAAATATCAGGGAGACAGATAGATTGCTACCAAATCAAATATTTCAAGTTCTTGGTTCAAAGTATTTTAAAGAACTTGAATCTGAAAGTTATTTTAAATTTACCTAATTTTGATCAAAATTTACTTGAAAAAAGGAATATACCACCACTAAGTATTGGTTTTAAATAAATTAAAAGTCTTAAGAAAATGCATTATCAATGTTCAAATCTCCCACTTACCAAGAGCCAAGGACTACGAATTTTTGGTATAAATCAATCGGTTTTTCAACAGGATCGCGCTTAAACTAACTAAACTCAATAATACAAGTCATTACAGTGATACATTAAATACAAGTAAAAAATGGTGTGAAAATAATTTGACCAAATTTATCAAAAAATCAAATTGGCCACCAAATTCGCCAGATCTAAATCCATGTGACTTCTTTTTTTGGAACCAACTAGTATGTAATATGAGGCCAAACAAGTTTTCAAATAAAGAAGAATTTATTGAGGAAATTAAAAGAGGTATCGGAAGGGTTAATAAAGAACATATTGATAATGTATTTTAATTAAAGATTGAGGAATGTTTAAGAAGCTGAGACAAACCATGCGAAGTCCTAGAACTTGTATAAAATTTGTAAGATTTTAGTTCTATCCAAATAAGTTAAAAAGAGACAGACTTGGAGCTAGTTTAATCCTATAAAAATAAGAAAACTATTACAAAATTATATATTAAAAAAAAACATTCATCTGAGCATTTTAGCCTAGTATTTTAATCAGTTACTTCTCCTTGTTTTCTAGGAAATTATATATCTAGCACCAAAGCTTAAAAATCAAGACTCAAAAAAAAGTTTTTAATTCATAAATATATTTATTTAAAAGATAAAAATCAATTATAATACCTTCTATAGATCAAAAGTTATTCGATTAAAAACATTAAATCCAAGTTTTTTTTGATTCTTTTAGAAAGTAAAAATAAAAAAAACAATTAATTGTTTTTATTTTAATTATTGTAAAATTTCATGAAAAAAAAAATTGAACAATCAAATTTTCTATTTATCGGACATTTTTTTCCGATTTTATTTAAAGCAAAAACTCTTATAAATCAAGAAAAAAATTCTTTAGTCAAGAAAAAAAAAATGAAAAAAATTTTATTAACTTCAGAATAAAAACAACTTGGAGTTTTTTTAATATTTAATGCTTTTTAAGAATAAAAAAATTCATTTTAGAATATAAATCTTTTAGTAAATCAAATAAGAACAATTAATGGTGTATTACAGGTCCTGTTATTTCCATCGGACCATTTAGCCAAAAAATTGAAACAAAGAACTTAGTACTAATAAAAATGAATTTGAGTTACAATAACCATATAAGACTATTCACGTATTCAAGGAAGAATTATGAATAAAAATATCACAATAAATATGCCTAACAATAGGATTCCAATCAATGTCCATTGCCGCTTATCTAAAAAATAAAATATTTTCTTAGTCAAATAAATCTCTTAAAAAATACTTCAAATTATAAACTAAAAAATTTTACCGCTACTAAGATGAAGAACTTTGGTGATTTTTTTCATTACATTTTGCATTCTAGAGTCAGCTGTATCCATTTCTCTTCCAATATCGTCCAACAAATTCGCCTGGTCATCGAGCTCATTCTGCATAGCTTGACTAATATGTTTCAAACTGCTCACTCGATTACTAATCAGGTCTAAATTTTTGTCTTGTTCTTTAAAAATATCCTTTAAAAAGTAAAAATTTAATTTATAAAGCATAAAAAATTTTTTTTTGATATAAATCCACATACTTCATGCTGCATTTGAACAGAAACATATCTGCTACTGGGTCCATTTTTATGACTAAAATCAAATTTAACATTCTTTTCATTTACTGATGGCTGTCTCGTATCTAATTCGTAATCGGACTCATCATCGATATCAAAATTCTTGTTTTCTTTGTAGTTTTTTGTCGAATTTGAAATAAGATCCGGTACTCTAATGTTAATTTTATCGGTATGTACAATGTTACCTGAAGACTGCTTATCAAAATCAATGCTATAATTTTGTTGAATTCTCTTTAATTGAAATTTAAAAATTAACTGTCATAAATTTGGTTGACTTTGTCATACTTGTACAAAATCTTTTGTCTGTTCTATAAATTGTCTTCTACTGTCAATCTCATAACTTGTTAGATTGAATTTAGTGGGGTTTTTTGAGGCGATCTCTTTAAAGATTTCAATTGAAAATTTAAGAAAATCTAACACCAACTACCAACCGATAGTTTCATTCAAATCCTGCAAGTCCCAATTTATACTTCTCACACTAATTCGAATTTCACCCAAAATATTCTGAGCTTCAGCTTCATTTCCACTGCCATTTATTACACTGCTGTAGCTATTAATCAAAGTCTGAGTTTTAGTCACAGTTTTTTTAAGCTCTCTGCAAAAATTATTTTAAGATTCAAATCAAAAATATTCGACAAGCCTCTTACTCTTTGACAATATTGAATGGATCCGAACTCATTTGAGTAAAATTTTGTCAAAATTTTTCAAAAATAAAATGCTTTATAATTTATCTCAAATTATTCAAAAATTTCAGATTTATTATTTCTTTTTTTTTAAATTCAAGCAGAATAAATTATTTAATTAATCTAAGCATGTTAAAATATGCTAATACTAGCTTTAATTCGAGACTATGTAGAATGTCTTTTATGCAGCATAGTCAGTCTAGTCCTGTCAAAATTTTAGATAAATAATTTTGAATTTAAAAAATTTTCAACTAAGAAAGCATCATTTGGTTTGAGAAAAATAATTTTTGATGCACATTCAAAGCTATGTAGCAATCAAGGTTAGTTTTTATGTATAAAAGGGGAAACGCTTTCAAAACTAATATAAAAAAGAGAATAAATGATCAAAATTTTATTTCTTACAAAAGCGTGTTTAAATCAAATTTAAAAAAAAATGCCGCATCATAATAATTCTTATTTAGCATTGGTTTCAATCACAAGTGGAGCCTTATCAATTGCTGGATACATATTGCTGAAGCGTCTTTTTTGTAAATCAAAATGTAGAGGAAAAAAAGTCGAGCAAAGCAAAATTTATGAAGAAAAAGCCTTGTTAGATCAATACATGCTATTTAATTATGCTGAAGCGAACCAAATTATCTTGTCCGATTTGGATCAATATTCAAATATTTACAATTGTGCCTTGTTTCCTCGAAATGTGGCCTTGTTGTGTCGCGATCATTGTCCGGAGATTTTTTTCGCTGAACAAGTAATTAAATACACATTTTTTCATCTATAACAGACTAACTTAAGTTTTGTTTTATTATCTCAAGCCTCATCCAAGAAGGGCTTTGGATATTGGTTGCGCTGTGGGCCGATCGTGCTTTGAGCTTTCGAAACTGTTCGATAAAGTGATTGGAATTGATTATAGTGTTAACTTTATAGATCATTGCAAAAAAATTCTTACCGATAAATACATAGAATATGAGTGTACTTTGGAAGGAGATCTTAACCAGAAATTATCCTATCAGCTCGATCAAGATGTAAAAATAGATAGGTTAAGCTTTGAGGTTGGAGATGCTTGCAATTTAAGAGAAGATTTAGGGGAATTCGATTTAGTACTTGCATCGAATCTGGTCTGCCGATTGACTGAACCGATGAGATTTTTAAATCGATTAAAATCTTTGGTAAAAACAAAAAAGTATGTTATTATGTCTACTCCGTTCACATGGGGAACTCAGTACACTCCGAAAGAAAATTGGATTGGTGGCTTTGTTGATGATAATGGCAAAGAGGTTAATGGTATTGATGGACTAAAGACAGCATTGAGTGATTCTTTCGATTTATGTTACCAAACTGAATTACCTATGCTTATAAGAGAAACGAGACGAAAGTTTCAATATACTATTTGCTTGATAACCATTTGGCAAAAAAAATAAAATAGAAATTTTCTTTCAATTTAAATTTAATAAAATGTTACAAAAATTTTTGTTCATTTTTTTTTAGTTTTATAAAGGTTTTATAATGGCCAACTTTTAGAACAAATAAACAATAATTGTTTTCATAAAAGAAATTAATTTATTTAAATTGGTAAGATCTCGTTGACAATGAAAATTTATTTAATTTTTTGAAAATAAATATTTTTTGTTTTTATGTAATTTTTTTTTATTTTTTCAAGCACTTCTGGAATCAACTTTGTTGCTCTTCGTTAAACTCTCTCAAACTTATATATGTCTTTTTCTAAATAAGGACACCAAGTACTGACAACATATTCCAGGCCCTGTCTAACCAGTGAACAATACAATATTTTGAAAGTCTCGCTACAAGAATACTTAAATGCTTTCTTAATTAAACCCAAGATTCTATTTGCTTTAGCTGTAGCATTTTTGACATGTTTGACTTACTCAAAGTTTTCGAATCTATCTAATAATCAAACTGTGGATTTCGACATTTATCTTTATTTAACTGAGTCCATAATTTAACTGAATCTTGTAGAACTCTTCTTTTAAATTTTACCTAGATTGAGCCGGTATCCCCAAATACTATTCTTTATGAATATTCTAAAAGAAATGCCTTTGTCCAATTTATTAGCCTTCACCAAATCAAAAATATTTGAGTTTATTTTTACAGAAGCTTTTTTATGAGAGGCCTTATCCGGTAAATCATTAAGAAGGCATTGTGAATTTGGAACAAGAAAAAAAATTTTAAATTTTAATATTTTTTTTTCTATAGATCTAAAACTTGTTCGGTAAAATGTATCAGCTGATACAAAGCATGTATCACCCATTTTTTATCTCTGAAAATACTCTGCAAATCTGCAAAATAGTAAATTTATCTGAAATTTTTCAAAATTTAATTTCAGAGCTTTTACACAGATTAAATTTTGGATGATAGATACTTTGTATCAACTGATAAATTTTTGCAGAACAAGTTATAAACCAATGGAAAAAAAATTATTACAATTTAATATTTTTGTTCTTGTTTTTTGGTTCCAAAATTCAAAATTACTATTCAGAAATAAAATCTCAAGTTTCCAATAGATTGGTGACTTTTTTTTGGTAAGAAACCCTTATATAGTTATTATAGTTAATTTAAATGATTAATTAGCAGGTAAGTATCACTGCCATAAATTTAAAATAATCAAAATTATTAAAATATAAAAATATATTTTAAACCTCTCCAATTTTTAATTAAACTTTTTCCATTTTTCAATAAAAGCATTACATTTATATAATGAAAAACTTAACAATAAAAGAGATCAACATTTATCTTAGTAATTAAATAATAGAAAAATCATTAATTAATGTAAGCAGTTTATAAATTTTCAAGAATTTGATAGAGAAAAGTAAGTAGTGCTTTTTTGGAAGCAATTTAAAATATTTTTTTTTTTCTAAAGATAAAAATTAGTTTAAAACATATGAAAAAAATAGACATTGAAATTTTCCAAAAGTGCTTTCTTCATTGATTGTTTTGAAGATTGCAATTTAACTGTAATTTTTATTGTAAATGTTTTGTAATTATTTTTTAACATTTTTTTAAGTTAAGCTTATTGATTAACACTCAAATCACGGCGGGTCAAATTGATCGGATTTTTTAAAGATTTCAAAGATTGATTTTTTACCTGAAAAAATAAATTTTTGAAAAATGGCTTATTGAAACTAAAAAACTTCCTTTTATATTTAAAAAAATTTCGTTAATTTCTTATTTTTTTTTGTCTCTTGATTTTAATATTTTAATATTGATTAGATGAATTGGTATTTAGAAACATTAAAAAGTAATACTGTGTATAATAAAAAATCTCATAGCAAAGCATGTTTCCTATTTTTTTACTAATAGAAAGTAATAGAATCAAAAAAGATTGATCAATTTAAGCATCAATTTAACAAATTGGATATACTTTTGAAAGACTAAAATATTGGTTATAGTCTGGCTAATCCGGATTTCACGCCTTATTCATACTAAGCAATTATTATTATTAGCATTATTTTTGTTATCAATTTTTTTACCACAAATGAAGTTTTATTTAACTTAAAAATGTTCTCAACACAATTTAATTGTAGTGAAAAGATTAAAATAAGTTTATTTTTGGAGATACTAAATTTATTTGAGAAAAAAAAAAGATGTTCTAAATATTTTAGCATTTTTTTCTTTTTGAATTAAAATAAATATTTTTTTTTTCAAATTCCAACTTACTACTACTAAATTCGATTAATTTATTAATTTAGTATTATTGCTCGATAATTTAATATTTAAATTTTGTATTTTTTTATAGATAATTTTCTTCCCAAAAATAATCTAGTTTCTAGGGTAAAGAAAACATTGAAGTTTTTTAATAAAAATCCAAAAACAGCAATTTATACATTACAAAATAAATTTGTCACTTTGAATATTTTTATTAAAAGAAGCTCAACTTTTATAGAAATTTGAGGAATGATATTTTAATTCTTTTTTCAAAAATTCAAACAGACAGGTCAAAAAAATTTTTTTTGAGTATTCTTTTTTTTTTAATTCAAGAGCAAGAATTGTATTTATTTTTCAACAGAAATTTTGATCATCCAAAAACAGTCCTTTTTTTATTTCAACTTTTTTTATTGTTTAAAAATTGATTTATAAATTCATAAATGTCAAGCTCAGCAAATCTCCTGGAGAATAATTTCGACAACACTATTATTTGACGCAGATAATTTAGAAAAAAAAAATTGAAAGTCAATATATTTTGATTTAAAAATCAAATGTGAATTCTTCAACAAATTGAAATTGATCAACCAGCTTGAAATGCAAGTATCTCCAGTTTTTGATTATAAAAACTAATTTTTTTTAAACAAATTTAGAAATTTTTATTTTCTTATTTGTAATAATTATTTTATAAAATTAAATAAAATAAGAGTTATTCGGTCTTCTGACATGAGCACTAGCCTGTTGATTAACCTTGAAAGTTTTAATTTAAAAGTAAAGACTTTTTTTAAAAAAAATCTCCAAACTGGTGACAAAAATTAAATTTCCAAAGAAGAAAGTAAAATTTAAATCGAATCCTTAGCTCACAAGATTGGCCAATTTTCGATACTATGATGAATAATATCTTTGAGTAGTATCTTTAGTTAAATACGAGTTAATTATGCTGAAAATAATTGAAGATTGAGTGACTGCTCTTGTTTACACTCGTTAAAACATTAACAGTGTTATCATGTGATTACAATTGCTACTCAGAAGAAAAAGTGTAGCTTTGATTCAGTCAGTATATATACTCCAATTAAATCAAATTAGTCCTTTAGTCCTAATTTAGATTTAGATATATCTGAGAGTGATACTGAAATAGCAGATACAATCTCAGAATTCCTAAAAAATCAGGAACTAAATAATCTGATTGAACCAATTACTGTTCCAGAAATTATATGCTCTTT